>JAMZAV010002983.1:0-95049 GCA_024449915.1 Sweltsa coloradensis
AAATGTAGAAGATCGTAAGGAAACAGATTGAAGACCAGCTTTTCGATTTATTATACATACCATCAAAATCACCTCAAATTGAATCACTAAGTGCAATAAAGTTCAGGATGAAGATATTCACAGCAGGAACGTATAGGGCATATAGCAGCATTAATTATTATGTATTGAATTAAAAGAACTCTGTTCTAAATGCAATATATAATATTGATGTTTCGTAACGGACAAGACATGATTTTTGTTTTCACCTAAATGTTGATAACATATTTACTAAGATTTTATGTAGCCCTAAATAGAGCGTCACTGGAAATTGCCATGTTCGATGTTGCATTATGTTTTACACACGAAACTCACTAGTACTATATAAATATTATATTTGGTTGCACACACTTTTCTCTTGCCGACATGCAATTGTATTGTACACCAGCAACTATCCTCCTCGTGTTCTCAACACTTATGAAACGCCAGTACAAACATAGTTTTCTTAACTAGGAAAATACACTGTCGAGCACTGCGATGCTAACGTACACATCTTCTCTCGGCTGCACGCTTGTTTCCCATGGCAAGCAGCCTCTTCGCGTCCTAGAACCACCCCAAGCCCGTTGAAGGACAAGGCAATGACCTGAAAGAAAGCAGTTTATACGGCGCCAACAGTATGCCACGAGGTATCCACGTGACAATCTTTTGTTGATCTATTGGCGACCAGTTGGCAACCTCTTGGCGTAGTCTTGGTGACTTCCATACTTCCCACCAACAGGTCACCAACAGTTCACCAACAATTCGCCAAAAGTGATCACCACTTGGTAACTAAATGGCGAACTGTTGGCAAACCATTTGGCTACCTTTGCCCAGCAGAGAGCAAAAGTTGGTGATTCATTGGCGGCCTCTTGGTGAACGCTTGGCTATCATATATTTAGTTGAAATTTCGGGGGCGATCCTTGGCGACCACTTGGCGATCAGAAACAAGCCTTGGTGAACTGTTGGTTATCTCTTGGTAACCATTTGGCGAACAAATATTTTCTACATGGGCCTCCTACTACTACTACTATCTAATTCGTCAGTTTCAATTGCCCAGCGATTCTGACCAAACGGGTGGGGCTACAACGTTCAATTTTACATGGACATTAAGGTAATAGTGATGTAATTCCCTTTGAAAGAAAAAGTTAAAAAATATTGCTGGAAGGCTTCCAAATAAAGGTTTTAAAATAAGCCTTATACAGGCATACAATCAACAAGTAACTATAGTTACGTGACAATAATCGCCTACATTGTTTACAAAAAGCAAGTCTTTGGACCACTATATTTTTTCATTCTATTGTTAATTGGTAATACCATAGAAATTAAATCGACTTTGATAAATTTATTATATTTTAACAAATAATTTTGCAATGGAACTTGAAAAAGTAATGAGATCCCACACATAACAAAAACTTGTAAAAATACAGCCAAACCTTACACACTCAAAAGAAATGAGATCTAAAAAAAGGGCCAAGCTCATCTACCCTTCCACATTTGCGTAACACCCTTGAAAAGCTTGGCAAAATAGAATTTGCATGACCATAACGTTAAAATTAATTAGAAAAAAAGAATTTGGATGAACTATTACGTTTAAATTAATAGTTGCAAATTCTACTTTGCCAAGCTTTTCAAGGGTGTTGTTACGGGAATCTGTATCGTTTATGAATTAAGAATGCGCAAATGTGGCAGGGTAGATGAGCTTGGCCCTTTTTCTAGATCTCATTTCTTTTGAGTGTGTAAGGTTTGGCTGTATTTTTACAAGATTTTGTTATGTGTGTATTGTATGTATCTGTGTACATTTGGAGCGCGTCAAGACTTATGCATTTATTTGAGCTAGAAGATATTAACCAATGTAAACGAAACTTTACAGGCATGATTCCAAAGGAACCTACCCTATCACTCCTATCACTCCTTAAAATGTCATACTTTTGTGAGGGTCGTAAGTGTTCTTAAATGCAAGTTTGGTCAGCCGTAAAATGTTGACATTTTACACATCGCGATATTTTTTCATTAAAAGTCTGCTATTCATTTTGCGCTTTCACAACGAAACTCGCATACCCGAAGCCTCGATTGTTTGGTAATTGGATGAGCGTAGCGAGCGAAGCGAAGATTCCATTTCACTACACTGGAGAGAAAAAATCCGGAATGTTTTTTTTTCTTTCTTTCTTTCTTTCTTTCTTTTTTTGTATTTTTGTCTGTCTGTTAACACGATTTCGGCTAAACCGATACTCCGATTGCGATAAAATTTTATGGAGACCTTCGAAATCTCTGAACTTAGAACTGCCACTTTTTGAGTGCAATCGAAAAATTGTTTCTCATGAAAATCGCAATTTTACAATTGTTTTCGATTTTTTTTTAATTTCTTCGACTTATAACACCTACATACTTTATCCGAATTTAATGATTTTTTTCACAGAACCTTATTTTATGAATTTAGGTATTCGTGTGAAATTTGAGCGCAATCAAAAAATTATTTCTCATGAAAATCGAAATTTTACGGGTTTTTCTATTTTAAAACAATTCTTTGACTTATAACACCTACATGCTTTATCCGATTGTAATGATTTTTTCACAGAACCTTACTTTAATGAATTAATATATTCGTGTGAAATTTTAGCACAATCGAATAAATATTTCTTTTAAAAATCGAAATTTTACGGGTTTTTTACTTTTTTAAAATTACGATTAATTAAAAAAATGAAAATTAAAGTTTATTTTTATTTAATTCTAATTAATTTTTAAAAAATCTTCAACTTAGTAATGATGTTTTCACAGAACCACAGAAAATCCGCATAACACATGGCAACTCAATGCACCAATTACGCTCATCCAACAACGCGGCGGGACTTAAGCGTTTTCCTAGTAATAGAATACTACAAAATAAATTTTCCTGGCGTTATTAGTTGCGAATCCACGTGTGACAGAATATATTCAGATTACGAAATCAAAATATTTGTGCATACGTTTTGCCAAACTTTACGATGATATTGCCAAATTATTCCAAAATGCAAGGTGAATGCGATTAATCATGTCCAAACAGTTGTGTATACCGCCAAAAACAATTAGTTTCTTCAAATAGTTTACCAGGGGTGTCCAATCAAATTATGTATTGGAGCACGTTTTGATCTTGTCGAGTTTTTTTTTGTTTGTTTTTTACTTGTAGAAGATTGAAACATACGCCAACGTTCTTGTGCATGGTCTATTGTAAAGTATTAGTATGTAAATTTGCAATGAAATCGGATTATACGAAAGGCCAAAATATTGCTAAGGATAATCGTAAATGTATCATAATCTGTTCGCTCCAATAGTTTACTAGTCATTGTTTGCTAGCAATTTTGAGTTAGCTCAATGTTACTTTTTAAAAATTATACCTCCCCAGCAAACACACAAGTTACGGTAGAGTGATGGCTGCGTGCTGGCACTTCTGGCCACTGTGGCCACTGGCTGGCCAGCAGTGAGAAGGTGTCAGGCTGTCACTGGCATACCGTCTGAAGGCTAGCCAGAACAAAAATAACCCCAGTCCGGTGTTGGTTGGCCGCTGTCGTGTTTATGTCGTTTTGCCGCCACAGGCGTGTAGATGTAAGTAAGTAAGTAAGTAAGTTTTTATTTCCACACACATAGCATATATTGTCTGGAATAAGTATTTATTTACTTATTCCTAAACAAATAAACTTTGTTATTGAGGTGTTTGGAAAGGTACAATTTGCTGTATCAAGCAGGATGCAAATTGAGATATACTCCGTCACATTTCTATCCTAAAAATAAGTTACTTGATAATTAATGCCTTAGTCTTAGTTTGTACATATCATAACAATTTTACTGTTGGCTAGTAATAGAATTTGAGTGCCTCGTATATAAGAGAATACTAATGAAACGAGGGGAACAAGTATTTGTCTAGTTTTTCATTGTGGGCCGAGGATTGGTTTCAATTTAAGGCAGTACATAAAACAAAGATAAGACATAAGAGACAAAAAAGGCAAACAAATATTAATATAATATCAGACTTAAATGAATCTATAGAAATAAGACAAAATTTAAAAACACAAGACAAAGAAATGGGCCTACCATACAATATATCTTGGCCTATTTGTGGAATACAAACATAACAATAGTACAATATATCTATATCTATTAGGCCTATTTAGAATTGTAGTATAAAGATAGGCCTAACAGTGTTATAGTAGTTTGTCCTTCAAAAATGCCTCAATAGAGTAATATGCTTTGTTACATGGGAGTTGTTTTAGTTTGTTTTTAAAAATGCTCATATTAGAAATGGCTTTTAGACTTGTCGGTAGCTTGTTAAATAATTTAGAACTTATATAATTGGAGTTAAGTTGTGAATGTTTTCGCTTGAGATAATTAGTGTGTATGTTGTTTGCTTGTCTTGTGTTATGGCTGTGAATGCTATTGTTCTTGTCAATTTCTTCATTAATCATTGATTTTTTTAAATTTAGTACGGATTGAAATATGTATAGACTGTAGAAAGTGAGGATTTTGTGTTTGATGAAGTGTGGCTTACAGTGAGGTTTAATGTAAGAATTTTTCTTTTGTTTGAGTCCAAGAATATTTCTTATTGCTCTTTTCTGTAGTTTAAATATTGTATCCGCTTTTACAGAGCTGCCCCATATATTGATGCCGTACCTCATATGTGATTCAAAGTTAGCATAGTAAGCTATTTTTGCAGTTTTTGTGTTTGTGATTAAATTGATTGTTTTTAGTGAAAAGCATGCAGAACTTAGTTTTTTTGCTAACATATCGCAATGTGTGTGCCAGTTTAGATTTTGGTCGATATGGATTCCAAGAAATTCTGTTGTGTGAACTCTTTTTATCACGGTGTTATCTGCCGTGTTATTGATTGTTGTTAAATTGTTGTTTTGACTATGAGTTTGTTTACTTGGGTGGAATTCTATGAAATTAGTTTTATTGGCATTTAGTAAAAGTTTGTTATTTTGGAACCACTTTTGTTACTGCGCTCAGCACTTCTTCGCTAATGACTATCAGATTGTCATGTATTTTGCTTCTTATTAGGATACTGGTATCATCCGCAAATAATTCAATACCTATATTTTTCAAGATGTAAGTGAGATCATTTACGAATATTATGAACAATAGAGGGCCTAGTATGGAGCCTTGAGGAACTCCACAGTTGACTGCTTCACCATCAGATAAGTAACATTTCTCGTGATTGTATTCATCTGTGGTTTTTAATTCGACATGTTGCCTCCTGTCCGTGAGATATGATTTAACTAGATTATACGCATGAAACCTCTTATGCCATAATAGTGCACCACTTTCCACCACTTTCCCGACTGTCGGTTGGCCAGCAGAGGATAAGTGTTGGACCATCACTCGTAACCCTACGCACGGCTGGCCACAACATCCTAGTAACCTGCCCAGTGATGGTTGGCCGCTGCCGTGTCGCTGTTGTTTTGCCGCCACAGGCGTGAAGATGGCTGGCCATCACATTGCCGGCTGCCGGTTGGCCAGCAATGTTAATGTGTTGGCTCATCACTAGAAAACCGTCTTCCGGCTAAACATATTTTAACAATCACCCATCCAGTGAAAGTCGATTTGCTATTTTATTTATAGGTGATTATTCCCTCAACACATCAATTTTCTTCCGTGGCGCAACGGTTAGAGGCTAGGCTTACAGATGGAGAGTCGCCCTGCTGGACCGAGTTCGAGACACCTAACTTGAAACTTTATAATTACTTGCAATTAATACATGTTGTGTATCAACCTACAGATATTCGACTGGTGTCAGAAATTAAGACGAAATACCTATGTGACACCGATATAATAATTGATGGGTCCTCTGCAAGAAGGGCCTAACTAAAAAATAACCAAGCTGAGATATAAAGGTTTTAAAGTTTTTACTGCTTCCCAAACATAATACAGTATGAATATTAGTTATGTAGGCTTGAACAGGCACATATTATGTAATAAATGAAATAACATATTATCATCAAGTGAATTAGTATCTAGGCTTACTAGCATGTAGCCTTCTCCTATTGGCATACTAGCATGTAGCTACGGCCAGCGACTATAGCCATGCAGTTGATGCAATCTGACGCGCGAATACATGCGCGCTTCTCTTCATCGGGCAGGTGCCGCGACTGGCGGAGCGTGACTGAACAACTACGGATGCTTATACGATGCACGGACATCGGAAGAGCCGTCCATAGCATTTTCGGCAAGAAGGGCCTAACTCGAGTTAGCCCTTCTTGCAGAGGACCCTCAATTATACTTATTATTTTAATTTTTTGTTTACATATTTAGATACCAGATCGCGCTGGTCCCAATGATTTCCCAGCAAACACGAATTGATGGGCCATAAGTGGCCCGCAAGCGGCTGGCCTGTTCAGTTCTGGCCAGCCGCAAGCGGGCCGGCATCTTTGGCTATTTGCCGGTTAAGGGCCGGAAGCGAGCCACAAGTGACGGCCGGCTGATGGCCGGTGGGACAAAATCAGAGCGAGCCGTAACTGGCCAACGATGCCGGCCCGCAAGCAGCTGGCCAGTTCAGTTCTGGCCAGCCGCTTGCGGGCCACTTAGGGCCCATCAATTTGTGTTTGCTGGGATCGATCCTTTGACTATAAATTGGCATTATACTTATTCACCTGATGTTTGTATCTGGGACAATACGAATTTGAATAAAATATTTGTTGTGATTTTTGAGGCGCAATGTTTGAGCGTGACACGATCATTTTTATTTTTTAGATAGAAAATAGTCATCTATATCATTGATTATTCGCAGAAAGGTTATCACTTGTGTGGTGGAATAGCCTGTAAAGTTGCAATAATATTGATTGGAAAGTAAAGGTGTAATTTATTTGCGATAACTGTAAAGTTCTTTTATGGTTCATTGGTATAGCTTTTCTACACACATCTGCTTCAAATGGGAATCACAGATGACTTAAAACCTTCATCTACGAGGTCAACTCAGGTGCACAAAAGAACCTTATGTTTTGGATTTACTGGTTTGCTACTAATGGCGACTCTGGTTCGTCGTCGAGGAACTTTCCACATTCCCTTTGACTACCTCTCCGCACGGCGACAACATGCAACACGGACGGATGAGGACACCACGGAGACGACCACGACGTGGGGGAACCCCTGCCGCTCCCCATAACGCTTGTGGCTGCTGTTCTGGACCATCACAGGACTGTCCACCCCTTGTCCCCCCCGCGTCAGCCCTTACGTCCCTCCCTTCGTCTCGATTGACCAAGTTGCATAAAATATGAGCAATATCCAATACAATAAAACTTGTTTTGCTTAGGAAGAATATGATTATTTTAAACCGTCGATTTTCGGGCAAATTCGTTTTTTCGTGTGTAATTACACTACATAATTTAACGAGAACCTTGACAGTTTGTTATAATCATGTTCTTATGACGTCTTGTACGTAGTTTTATGGAAAAACAAGAGCATTGTGCCAAGTTGCCATTTAAATGAATTTGCGTCTTGAATGGTGGTTTAATTGGACTACACTGCACTAAGAGAACTGTAAGTTGATAAACCAATAACTTTTGTTAAGCTTACAGTAAACGTTTTCTAAATCACAATAACGATTTCTTAACCTTCAGATTAATGTTTTGCGTTGTCGTACGAATATTATGATTTGTTTGATTTCCTTTTTTTATGTTTTCAGTTTGTTTTTATTTTTATGTTTATGTTAACAGGGTTTGAAAGGAAACCATAACGCGTATTATACTAGAACAAAAGTGACGTTGTAACATAATTTCGCAATGGCGCTGCAGCGTATATCTATTCGCAGACGCCACTAGTCAAATGACTCAGCTCCCGCGTGGGATGATGTGGTGATTTCCTATGCCGTGTGGTGTTGCAACCATCGAGTGTTTTGCGTTTTGTAGGACAAACGTCACACGACATCACATCTGGATTTGTTTGCGTAACGTGTCTCTACACATCTCACAACAATCAATGGTGATGGGGGGGGGGAATAAAACGCTCGTCTTGGCGTAGGTGTTAACTGTGGCGTTCCGGGCGGGTTCTCGAGCATGACACCTCAAGAGCCGTTATACTTTGAGAAGGATATTAATAAGTGGTTGCCCTTGTAATTGCAATGCCTCGAGAACGTTTTATAGTTTATGTCGATCAAGGTGTCTTCTCTCAACACAACTATGGTGCAAAATGTGATACCTGCATAAAAATTGGCAATCAGTGTACATTTTGTAATGGTCCTTTATTATTTCACTATTACTAATAAATAAAATAAAATTAGTTAATAATGTGACACGCATTTCAAAGTGTCAAATACATAATCATGTTTGGTATTTATTAAGAGCATGTGTCACCACATTATGAAAAAAAAATACATTGAAAAATATTTGAAATATAAATGTTTATAGTTAAAATATGTTGATTTTTTGTAAGTTTTTTTAACCATAAAATCAACGTTACAGTAAAAATTTCTTCTACCAATGATTATCACAGGGTTCACAAAAGAGCTGATTACTAAATTAATATATCATTTTTTCAATTTTCAATATAATAATAATCTTACTTAATGATTTTACACAAATTACAATTTTTCTTATATAGAAAAAGGTACAGTAAGAACATGGTTGTGTGACGTAGCAAAAATGCATCATTTGACTTGTTTCGAAAATCACTGGCATCAGGCTGAGTCCTTTTGAGTATTTACCTATGAAATGATTAATTATGAATAACTTAATTGTGTCAAAAATATTTCAGCAGTGAAAGATATAATTTGTCATGTTTTGTATCAATGAAAGCATTTGACCCAGAATTAAGAAACAAAATCCTTGAAAATTTTATATAAATATAATATGTTATAGTTGAATATTTTGATTTGCTGTTTTTTTTTTTTCTAGGTGAGGTTTGGACCCAAAAGATTAACGGTAGAGTAAAGGTATTTCTCTTTTTTTTCTGAATGTTGTTGACAAATGCTTTCATTTGATACAAATAACGTGACCAAATTTATCTTCGCTTTGGAAATTGTTTGGACACCATTAAATATTAAAATCATAGTTAAATACTCAAAAGTCAGTCTGTAGCAGTATTTTCGAATTCCTTATTAAGTTATCAAAATCTTTAAGATTGATAAGATATTTTTGTAAATAAGTCCAATGATTCATTTTGCTACGTTACACACCATTGTTTCTGTAACTTTTTCCCAATTTAAGAAATTTGTTAAATTTGTGTAAAAAATATATTGTAAAATACCTTTTATTGAAAATTGAAAATGATATTTAATTTACTATGTTACCAGTTCTTTTGTGAACCTGCTGTTACATTGGTTAGTAAGAAATTTTACTTTAATTTGGTCTTTTGGTTCAAAAACTAAAACTAAACAATCAACATATTTAACTATGGATTGTTTTTGTTAGGTTTTTCGCGGCCCGTCATAGGATCAAAAACAATGATCTTGTGTAAAATCCGGGCCGCGTCGAAATAAGTGTGACTCTGTGTGTGGTGAAAGCACTGTGTACTCCAACCTCCGTATCGGTCCACAGCAACCTCTGAAATGTTGACGTAGTACAACGAACGTCGGGGGACGCCCTGTTCTGCCCATGATCCAATGATATTCTTCCTTACCCAGGTCTGGCATTCCGTGAACGCGTTTGCGTCCAGTCCGCCATGACGTAATCCTCTGATCGATCTCTCCCGAGCCGGGTGTGTCGCTCGGCGCGTGATAAAATCACGCACTATCGTAAACTAATTTCCAAATAACTATTCAATGTCCGAACTACGAACTTTCTTGCTTATTTGTTACCATGTACATACTGTTCAGGAATTATGTGGGGGTTGTGGGTAGATAGTTTTATGGGCTTATTGTAGTTAATTTACTTATATTAACCGTAATATGGAGGCTAGGGGCCCTACTCACGAAGTGTTACTTTGATACACTTTTGGGGCATAGTTATAGTGGTATAATTATAACAGTAAAAGAAATCCGTGGCGTGATTTTTTCGTTATTTATTGTTTTAAACCTTCCAACCCGAGACTTTACACCGTTTTTAATCTATTGTTGTAGTGCAACAAATATCTTATACTGAAATATAGGATTACAATCTAATAAAACCTGTTACCACTCATATTATTTATTGCGTAAAGATTACACATTGTAGCCTTATTACAGACAATCGAAATAACTAATCAATAGTTAAATCGACATATCTAGTATCAAATGGACAAACTAATGCACAACCGTTTTTTCACCAACAATTATCTTAGAATGTAATTAGACGCGGGAAATAAAAGGGGCACTTGATTGTAATTTAATTTCTAAATTCAACTTTACATCTCCCTCAGCTGAGATTATGTTATAACATACTCGTCTTCGAAATAATTTAAATCCAAACATTTTCAGCACTTCACAATGCTGTCGTTTTCCTACGGCATGTTTCCTTTGGGTAGAAGACTATATCTTCACTATGAATTGTTTTATGTTTATTCGATGCATATGCGCGTGAGTGAAAATTATGTTGATATTTTTTCTGTCAATGTAAGCTTTTTGATTCGACTTTAAAAAATAATTATTAGCTAGACTTGCATAGCAAGGCCTAGTTCCTTACACACCGTGTTTTAATTTCTTTATAATTGTTTTAGTTTTGATTGGTCCGTCCCCCCCGTTAACTAAGAATTATAAAATCAATGGAATTATTAACGTCCGAGTCTCTGTCCGTCATAGAATTAATGTTTTTTGTTATTGTAACACTAGTCCTATCCCTTATAAGCAAAACTAAATTGAAGCCGACTTTTCACGAGCTAAGATAATATCTCGACCATGGTCACGACACTTGTTTTCCCCAAGACTACTGATTACACACTGCTCCGAGATATCTTGATGAGTACGGGGCAACTTGAATCTGTTATGATTTGGAAGTTGAATGTATATTCACTTGAGAATCGCTCTAAAGAAAAACATTCCAGTTTAATTGCTAATGGAAAAATGTCGTATAGCCTGTCCTACTCGCTAGTACTAGCACAGTATCAATGAACAATAATGTTTCGTATATGAAAACCCAGACGCGATCCATCAAATAACTTGAGAAATACGAGCGGGGCCAATGACACGGTGTGGCGTTATTATAACGCCGGGCGCACTGACGAGATCAAGCTGACGTCAACACTCGCGGCGGAGATGCGCGTGTCATACTAGCCACACATAGAGTGATATTCCTTGTAACCATGGTTCTGCCCCTGGTTTCTCTTATTTTCGACCGGTTTTTTTACCCAAGATCCTTGTTTTTATCATATATATAACGATAACATATTGTTTTTTACTGGGGCTTTTTGCCGCGAATAATTTAATTAAGAAGGAGGGCATGACTTACCCCTCCTCTCGCTGACGTTTCTGGAAAGTCGCTCTCCCGATTTCAGAGGCCTTCACGTCCACGATGTGTTTGCCCTGAGCTCTCACTCGCGATACTGACTGTTTCTCGTTGCTGTTCCCTCTCGCGTGTATGTCTACGTCATCGTGCTTATCTCGTATTGAAACAAGTTTTGGATCGACTACGCGTCTAGGTTCCTCGTTCGGTCTAGTGACTGGCTTCAAACACAACAGCTGGAGCTGGGGTCTTGTTTTTGGCGTCAGGGGGCGACGAGGGGTTTTTTAGAACGTAGCACACGGGCTTCTTGTTAGATGTTGTAGGAGACATGTTTCCAGGAGTAGGCAACCGTTTGTCCGTCATCCCGTTTGTTGAGACTTCCCCGTCCGTTTTTCATTTCAATAGCCTCATCGAATGATACGCACTTTGAAATCTTTGAATTGAAGGCTAACGTCCTGGTGTTTTCTAAAGTTAATTGAGTGGCCATTACTCTTGACGTGTTGGGCCAGAACCAGATGTCTCTTTGCCACTGTTGACTGCTAAAACGGTGTTCATCACGTCTCACTCGATATGCGGCGATTAGTCCTGACCAACATAACACTTCACTGCACGACCCACAAGGATAACTTCATAAACCCATGGGCTTCGAGGGTATATGGTCTTTTAGCATTACGTAACATATCGCTTAAATCTTCTTGTAAGGGCGATAAGTAGTTTTATATGATTGTGGTTTTGTAAGCAGTGGCCTATTTTTCCGATGTGCCCCGTAAGTAAAGGAAGGTGCACGACTGCTGCCGGTTTTTCTTCTGATTTAGGTTCAGTAATTTAGGTGTGACAGTGTTTTTAAACGCTCTGTTAATATAGTGTTATCGAATAGCCATTGTTAAGGAGAGTTATTGGCGCAGGTCACGGGTTCTTTTGTTAACATTATGTGCGGTCAGAAAGTTTCCTAGACCCGCGAAAGGGCGAGTGATTGACCACTGCGTTAATTTGGGTCTAGGGGTGATTGATGCGAGAGGGCGTTAAGATACCTGCCAGTGTTGGTTTGTTTTCTGTAGCAAAGTATGGCCTAAGTTTCCCATCTTCTCTTTTATAAATACAAACGTCCAGGAACGGAAGACGTCTATTCTCTTCGACCTCCATGGTACAGCTGATGTTAACAATGTAGGCTATTGATAATCGCTTAAAAACTCATCAAGTTTACTCCTTCCATGTGGCCGAATGAGAAAGAAGTCATCAACGTATCGTAAAAGTAATTTAGGTTTGTAATGTAGATATTTCCAGGAGCACGGTCTTCAAATGTTGCTAAATATATTAGCCCCTGCTGGGATAACGGCGAACCCATGGGGCGCACCTTTTGACCTGTTTATATCTCTGACCTTCATATATAAAATAGTATTGGCTAAGCATGCTTTATCAAAATCAACATGTCTTCGGGAATGTGTAAACCACCATGATTTTCCGACAGTTCGTCGATGGGAACATGGGTAAAAAAAGTGATTCTCTACATCAAGGCTCACCAACAGGTCCAGTTTTCGGACACATTGTATTCACGTAAGAGTCTCCAGTAAGTGGTAAGCATTTTTTAACATTGATTTGGCGTCCCTTCAACATAAGGGTTGGTAAAGTATTTAGCCAAGGTGTTTCGCTAGTGGCTGACGATTGGATCAAATGAATTACAATAGGCCCTCAAAGTTATACCAGATTTTGATTTTTAGCAGACCGTACAATTTGGGGCATCTTGAAGACTTCTCCCTAGGTATTAAGTACTTAATGTTTATAGGGTCATTTTTGAAGCCGAATTTTGGCTTTAGTCGTTTTTTCTAATAAGTGGTAGGGTCTGACTTTAAAAAGTTTCTAGGCATAATCGTCTAAATGACGTGGCATTTTCAGTCTGTAGTCATCGATATTTAAAATAACAGTGGCATTGCCCCTTTGTCCGCGGGTTAAGAAACCATTATTTTGTCATTATTCCTCAGTCTTTTTTAAAGCTTGAATCTCGGTGTGAGATATGTTGCGTTCCAGTAGTTTAGCTTTAACGTAAAATTATCGACGTGTCTTGTCGTATAGTTCGCCACGTTAGACGGTAAAAAAAATGAATAGCCATTCAACACAAAATAGATTCTTCAACCGGTATTCTCTGTTTCGCGTCAAAGCAAGTTAAAACCTTTCGATAAAACATTGAATCGTTGGCATTGGTCTAAGATTACGTCAGAAAGGTTGTGAATATGTATGATATAAGTTTTTAAAAGCATAAGCCCGCTTTAAGGACATAGGTTATTGATTCAGAGCAGTTGTCGAAAAAGTATATATATATGATAAAAACAAGGATCTTGGGTAAAACCGCGGTCGAAATAAGAATGAACCAGGCAGAACCTGGGCGTCACCAACGGTTTCGTCTGTACTACGTCAGACATTTTCAAGGTTGACTGTGACTACTGAGTTGAGTCACAGTGGTTTGGCCAAGCACGCAGCGCCCGCCTTATATGGCTCGCTGAAGTGCGGGGCGGCGAGGTCATATCGTGAAAAGGTGCGGGGCGCGATGTCTATCGAAAAAAAATTATAAGGATGGTGGCAATGAGAACAAAATTAGCACAGCTTACTGTAGTGAAACCTTTTTAGTCCGGCTTCTTGGTCATAGGGGCCTGAATGGTTGTCCTTTTGAAATGTATTCGTGCTTAGAATTATGGAACGTGAGATTGCATAATTTCTAAGCACGATAACAATTTCATCTCTTTTGTGAAAACTATATATAATCGGATTGAAAGAAATTTTACTCATACGTTGATCTTTTAGTTTTAAAAGCTACAAAATCAGCAAAAATCACAATTTCAAACTATAATATAATATGTTATAGTTAAATAAAAAAATATAATATAATAGAATAAATAATTTCAATATATTTTTTAGAGTATTTTTTTTTTCTTATGTTGGTGACAACATGCTCTTCATTGATACCAACCACGATGTAATTTATTGACAGGTTTAATTCGTGTCACATTTATTAATTAATTAATTGATTGTTATAATAATATGACCTCCATCGGGGAGCCAGTTATTTTCGAATTTCTCATTAACAAATCTATATTATCAAATTTTTTACTCTGGTATCACATTTTGCACTATAGTTTAGACATCTTTTTCCCCACTTCTACTTGTATTTTCACATAATATTAAGTCTGGTGTTTTTAGCAATTCCACAATACAAACTAGCCATGATTTGTTGCTTTTACAAATGTCTTCCTCCTTATGAGTAGGCCTACGGCATTTTTTTTAGAAATGTTTTCAATAATGTATAAGTTCTTCACCAATTTTTTATTTTTAATTTAGTACTGAAAAGAGATGTTTATTGTCGGTTATCGTTCCACTTTTCATGACAATATGTCTGCGCGTTGTAATTGATTCGACGGGGGGGGAACTCTACAGTAATACGGAGGAGGCCCATTTAACAGTGACAACATCTCAACCCAGCAGGATGTATTATACGTGTTAGTGAAATAAATTCACATTAGTTTAATTTGGGTAAATCGTATCACCAGCATCATATTTTTGTTTTCCATACCTAGAAAACCTCAAGTCCCCGCCGCGTTGATGTGTTATGGGTTCGCGTTTCCCGCTCTTACAAGACCGCCATCTGATTGGCAAACCCTTTCCTCGCCACATTTCCCTCTCACCCCCCTTCTTGACCACAGTAAGTTTGTTTAGAGCTTTCAAGCATTATTATTGTCATTGTAGAATAATGTATTTAACCTATAGTTTGTCACCATGCTAGTTGGTATCATTTTATTCATTATTTTACACTAATATTACCTTGTTGCACTAACTTTGGGTTCAAGACTTGACTCTTGTTCTTTGCGGCGTACGTCCAGGGCGACACCGCCGGACGCGCAGTGTGAGGAGTACGGCCGACAGAGTGGCCGCTACGTCGAGTGCGCCCACGTGCCGTGGACTTCGTACAATTTTCTCTTGTAACCAGGCTGTGTCCCTTCGCGAACTGTTTTCGCGAGTGAGTAGTTCCGGTATCGTACCAGGAATTGTGTCTCTCTCGAACTGTGTTCGCGCGAGTAGGCTCGTAATCGTACCAGGACTGTTCCCTCTCTCGACTGTGTTCGCGAGTACTTGTTTCGTACCAGGACTGTGTCATATTATCTCGAACTGTGTTCTGCGAGTAGCTCGTTATCGTACCAGTACTGTGTCGCTCTCTCGAACTGTTTCGCGAAGTAGCTCCGCTTATCTACCAGACTGAGTCTTACTACTGGAATATCCCTACGACTAACCACCACGACCCTCCACATCTGGTTCGACGAGACCATATCCAGCGAGGGCCGTACAGCGTGCATCCTGGATCTCATCGCTTCACACCACGTGTTTTTGAGTAGTACCCTCCGGGGAAGAACTTGATAAACTAAACAATAACTTCCTTTTCTTAGACCTAAACTTGTAATTGTTTCCATTTTGTTTACACTGGTTTGTTTCTTTTATTTCTCTTTATTTATTTACTCTCTTATCAATTTGTGTTATAATATGTGCTTCCCCTTCCCGACAAGACCATTCGAAGCCCAGCTATCCAATACCCCAGTTACATCTGACGCCCAACGTGCTCTTGACGGTAGATAGGAGGTGTAAGCACCCTATTTAGGAATTAGGAAATTAAGTAAGAATTTTATCTAACTATAGTTGCATGGTCGTTACACGATCAGGAGCTGGAATAGACGTCACCAAGTACCTAATAACAAAATGGGTGACATTGATAGACTAGCTTTGATAATGAGTCCTTAGGACCGATGTCCAGGGTTATATTTGGGGCATACCTTGCATTTTTTGATACAAGCAAGGCACTTGGCACACGTGTTCTAGGGACCATACCCTACTAATTTTCACTTGGAGCCATCGTGATATCCCGTGCAGGCACCCGTTATGGCATGTTGCCTACCCCTGCTGGTTTGAAGGGTTGATTAGCAAAACATTCGGTGTTTGGTGATAGAAACTTGAATTTTTTACCAATTGGGGTACACATTAGGCTTAACATACTGGCCACGGGGAACTGCGGATTTCTTCTCTTAGTTAAGGGATGATTGGAGTTATAATTTTGGGGGTTGAACATTTTGAATTAAATTTTATTCATGACACCTTGGGTTTAATGTTGGATTTCTACGTTTCAAGTACTTCCCAAATCTTCAAACAAATTGATGGTGCTAAAAATATGACTAGCGACCCCTAATTTGGTCATAATGACCTGTTGACATAATGATAGAGGAATGACCTGTTCGAAAAAAAGTTAAACATAGTCATGTGACCACTCTTTTTTAAAGCTTAGACGAAGTAGATTCATATGAAATAAATTTTAACATGCCATGATGACTTGTGACCTTTATCGTCCTTTATTTGACCTTGATAACTGTTTCAGCTTGACTGCACAATGTATATACTTAGAGCACATCCAAATGCATGTGATATATTATTAACACGTTTTTTATAAAATGCACTCAACATGTAAGTATATATCAATATGATATTAGGCTTCATTTCAAACGCTTTTTACTGTTGTGTTGATGGATGAGCATTTTATACCATTGAAGCCTCTATACAATACTTTTACTTTGTGTCATTTTTTAACGTGTTTACATAGAATATATATATCATTTTAAAAGGAGTACCAAGTTCCTGGTTGATCGTTATGTTAATAAACTTTTTAGATTAACATTCATTAAAAGGAAGGTAACAATTCACCCATTGTTGATTAGGTATCGTATTTTATTATCAGTTATGCAGTGAAGCAAATTTGTTATAGTTTTGATTTTTTTCACTTAAAGGGGTATTCAACCGCTAAACTAGAAAATATAATATTTCATTCAGGGCTAGCTAGTTATGAATTTAGAAATACACAGAAAAATTATTGGATCCACAATAACCCCCAAAAAATTGTCAACTTGGAATTTTTCGAGCTAGGTCCCATCGGCAAAATCTTCCATAAGAAATAACATGGGGACGATCTTAATGCCCCGTGACCTTGGAGGATTTGATCCAAAAAATATTGGCCATTATTGACGTACTCTACAGCTACAGCCTTTTCTGTAATCCTCTATGTTTTGTAACTTGGGCAAGTGGTTCGGTCAAAATATGCAGATAACCAAGAAGAGGTGTGATTTTGGAATACATATTTTTGCGTGTTTGAGAGTATATTTGTGCCCAGTTTCAAGACACGATGTTACAAAGGGCCATTTAAGATTGTTATGAGACTTAAGTATCTATGTGGAATAAAAAAGGTGCAGGTTAAAGCCGTTTTAAGAAATTTTCCAAAACGCCAATGTGCGCTTTTTTCTGGATAAAAAAAATTGAAAAATTGATATCAAATCACAGTTACAAGATATAAGTTTTTTAAACGGTCAATTTAGTGTATTAATATGCCATATTATGCGGTTAAAATAGTGTGTTTTGGGTTAATAGCCCCTTTTATGCTCAAAAGTGCGACGCACTGGCAGAGCTGTGTACTTTCATTAAAGTTTGAGACACTTACATCATCCTCCACATCCTTTCTTGCACCTGCATCGTACTTACTCCATACATGCTTCAGCAGCAATTGTAAGAATGGTCCACACTGGCACCCATCTGCAATCATATCCCATCCCCACTCAGAAGGCCAAGGCAGCTGTTGTTGTAGGAAGAGAGTTTGATTCCAGACGTGTACTCCTTGATAGATTGAGGGTCGAATGTGCTGTACTAAGACGTTCTTTTGTCGGAAGAATCGTTTTTAGCCGTCTGTTTTACTGGGTGAAAAGTATTTTGCGACATTCATTCACGGTAAAGTATGTGCTTGGTCAAAAAATGAAATAACCGTACACACATTTGTTCTAGAGTATCTCAAGCGTACATTTTTGTAGTTCTTGATATGTGATATGTAAAATGATCTCTAATTTTATTCAAACTACTACAAACATCTTAAAGTCTCAATGGCAGCCTCCCCTTTTTAACAATAGCTGCGATGAAAGCATCTGTGCTATCAGGAACGCTCTCCAAGCATCGAATGCAGACTTTCTCCCATTACCATCACGAAAGGAGGAACCTTTTCCATCCCGAAAACGCGTGGAACATAGGAAGTGCTAAAGATTTAATAAAATATCCTGTAGATAATTCAAATCGGTTGCCGGTATTCTATTTTAGAACATGTCAATAGGGTTATTTATTTACCTAGATAAGCTGCAACATGGTGTATGGCGACGTACTGATGGTTCCTTCCAGTCCTCAGATGCTCCTATATAGCGCTTCAATGCCAGTCATTTACGGAACACAGCTGATTGCAAGGACTAGCAATCAGTAGCATATTGATATATGCTGGAGGCTAACAGCCTAAACAACTTCTTTATGGCCTGAATCGCGTAGAAAATTTGGCCATCCTTTGGGAAATTTTTGTAGTTGGAGTTACGCGTCTCCCAAATGTTTGTCCCATGTCATATTTAAAGACTTATTGGGTAGTACTTATCCCAGTTGATGTCTATGCGTAGCACAGACGCTAGTTCGTTCTTGAGGAAGGAAGGAAAGACACTGTCTACATAATATTGAAATGTAATTGAGTTGCCCGGGTGTTGTGGGGGGGGGGGGGGGGCTCAACCCATCACCCATTTTTGCATCTACAGGGGGTGCATTTACTACAGAACTTTTTTGACTGGTATTCAAAAGGCATTTCACTAGATCCAATTTGGTACAAGATCTCAACGCCCCCAATACCGACAAGGACGATGAGCTTGGTACATTTTCATGAGCAAAAAAGAACGCAGCCAGATCACCAGATCGATGCCAGCATGTAGCTATATGTATAGCATACTGAAGAGAATCGCTCTTCGCCAATCGTCATTTTGGCCTTAGATTTATGAACAAGAGGTCGACTGGCTGTGCTAAAGAGCAGAAATTTGTTTATTTTATGTGGTCCATACAATATTTAGCAAATTTACTACTCACTGCCGCGCCACCAGAGAGCGAGAAAGTGCGCTCTCTCGGAAAATGGTCCCAAAAAAGAGCGCGATTTAAATATCTGTTATTTGTTGATTTGTATTATTTATGTCATTGTTTATATTAACGTCATACTGCAGTATACTTCTAGCTAGTCACATTTTGGTACAATCATAAGAAAGAACGTTCATTTCACCCCAATAAAAGCGGGCCTGAACAAATTTCGTGTTAATTTTTACTTCATTGATGAGCAACTAGCGATCAGTTAGCCACTGATTGGCCACGATTTACCATTGGGATAGAACAACCTAAACACGCAATTACTAATATTTTTATTTTTTATTACCTTAAGGATCTACCAGAACTTGGTACTTCTTGTAAAATGATATATTATATGTAAACACGTTGAAAAACAACGAAGTAAAAGTATAGTAAAAGAGGGTTCAATGGTACAAAACTGCTCATCCATCAACGCGAAAGTAAAAAGCGTTCGCAATGAAGCCTAATATCATATTGATATATACTTACATGTTGAGTGCATTTTATAAATAAAAATGTTGATATATCACATGCATTTGGATGTGCTGTAAGTATACCTACATTGTGCAGTCAGCTGAAACAGTTATCAAGGTCAAATAAGGACGATAAAGGTCACAGGTCTACATGGCATGTTTAAATTTATTTCATATGATCTACTTCGTCTAAGCTTTAAATAGAGTGGTCACATGACTATGTTTAACTTTTTTCGAACAGGTCATTCCTCAGGTCATATGTCAACAGGTCATTATGACAAATTAGGGGTCGCTAGTCATATTTTAGCACCATCAATTTGTTTGAAGATTTTGGGAAGTACTTGAACGTAGAAATCCAACATTAAACCAAGGGTGTCATGAATAAAAATTTAATTCAAAATGTTCAACCCCCAAAATTATAACTCTAATCATCCCTTAACTATGAAGAAATCCGCAGTTCCCCGTGGCCAGTATGTTAAGCCTAATGTTACCCCTATTTGGTAAAAATTTCAAGTTTCTATCACCAAACACCGAATTGTTTTGCTAATCAACCCTTCAAACCAGCAGGGGTAGGCAACATGCAATAACGGGTGCCTGCAAGGGATATCACGATGGCTCCAAGTGAAAATTAGTAGGGCATGGTCCCTAGAACACGTGTGCCAAGTGCCTTGCTTGTATCAAAAATGCAAGGTCAAGTCTCTTAACATCTGGACTATTACCGACAGGAGACCGTTAACCAAACCCAACAACTAATTACCCATTTGGGGACCTCAAGTCAGGCTGCACTGAAGACATTCGGTCGATTCGTAGTACGTCACTACGGCATGTGATACCTTAACAACGTCTGTCACTACACTGGAATGTACAGTGCAGAGTCTTGCAGACAAGGTAGCTACACTAGAAGCTCGGCCATTACAAGAGGAGAGACGAGAGGCTTTAACACCGATTATGTGGGGGGCGGACCCGAGATCAATTAATCAGCTTCCACTCTTCGATGGT
Source organism: Sweltsa coloradensis (assembly GCA_024449915.1). Taxonomy (NCBI): domain Eukaryota; kingdom Metazoa; phylum Arthropoda; class Insecta; order Plecoptera; family Chloroperlidae; genus Sweltsa; species Sweltsa coloradensis. The sequence continues at coordinate 20,789 of JAMZAV010002983.1, forward strand.
TTGGATGGGAAAACCCACCCTGTAACGTTTGTTAGAGACTTAGACGCGTATTTTGAAGTCTCGAGGACACCTCAACAGTTCCAAGCTAAGATAGCCTGTGGGCAGCTACGAGGCACAGCCAAACGTTGGGGTGAAGTGTTCTCTGAACGATTTGCTTCATTTTCCGATTTCCGCATTTCATTCATAAATGAGTATTGGGGCAAGGCCCAACAACGGAAAGCTAGAAACGAATTATATCAGGCCAATTTCCGCACTCATCCGATACCCCTATGGCAGGACTACTTTTTATTAGTATTGTCTAAAGCTCGTTATTTATCGCCCAGAATACCAGACGAAGAGATTGTTGACGCGATTATAGACCATTATAGTCCCCGAAGTTACAGCAAACTTAGCGTCCTTAGGGAAAAACACAGTGGATGGTATTTTACAACTATTACATCGATTGGACGATACACGTAACGACAATCAACAGGCGATCTACCACCTATGCTAGCAACACCGAGACAAGTTCGCACGGATCATAGATCAAATAACACTTTATATAATGGATCGTCGAACTGGCGTCAATTTCCAGGGAATAACAAACAAGAATATGCTAGTCACGAGAACAATGGTGATAGGAGGGGGCCACTAGACAACTTCCGTTCGAACCAGCCAAGAGCAATTAGTAACCAAACACCTAATTTCAACTCTAGAAATCGCGACGGCTTTGAACGAACCGAGAACCGACATGTACGCACGTTGGAATTGAAAGACGATACCAGATCGGGCGGCACAGACGGAGACGGTGAAGTTGGCGAACAAGAGCCGATAGAGCAACTCGAAATACGTCACATTGCCATGGCGGACATTAGTGACCTACCGTCGGACGATGATAATACACCAATCGTAAAGAAAAACAAATCGCCAGAATTAGAAGGGATAATTAATAATTCTATCAAATCGCAAATACTCATCGACTCAGGCAGTGAAATATCCTGTATTTCTTACGATTTTTTTCGTCTAATCTCCGAGACTGTGATTGACCTCCCCGTTCTACCTATTCAAACTATCAAAGTTGTAGGCGCGATTGGCCCAGACAATAAGCTCGCATCTAAGCAGATACTTTTGGATACGACAGTCGGTGATTGGAGGGGAAAGGTACCTTGCATTGTGGTACCAGGGTTGTTACGACAAATTATCTTTGGATCGGATTGGTTATATGATACCAAAGCCACTATCGATTTCAAAAAGTCGAAGCTTACAATTATGAACGAAGACAAATTCATCTCAATTAGCTTCCATAACACGGTACTAACGCCTATCGGGCAGCGTACAATCGCGAAACTTAAACTAGAGAAATACACGGACATACCGCGACCGGGTACACACCTTATCAATTCTCAGGACCCCAACCTTACAACAGCGGAAATGAAACTACATTCTACAATACCCAGGGAAGATCAACTGTCAGAGAAAACCGTGACTGAACAAAAATCGGAAAACTTACGACTGAAGACATTGATTAACAGACTACAAAGGGGAACACCGACAACAAACAAACGAATTGGACATCTAGCACACTCACACCTGCTTTACAAGAGTGTCCGTTACAAAAACGGTGACGAGCGGCGAAATGACTGGAAAGTGTGTGTTCCGTCGACTTTTATCAAAGGATTAATACCAACTTACCATACAGCATTCACGCAATGCGGACCATACAAAGTTCCCGGCGTCTTCTCCCCTTTCACTTACAAATTAAAGTACAGTACGGGGAAGATTCTCAAAGGAACCCACAACATTAATACCTTGAAACAATACAAGACTAAGGATTAATGGGATTGGTGGGCTAGGAGTTTCCTTCCTGAATTAAAACACTCATCATTTCCCTCTCTAAATTCGAGTCTTTAATTGGGGGCTGTGATGGGTTGCGCGGTTCCCGCTCTTACAAAGACCGGCCATCTGATTGGCCAACCCTTTCCCGCCACATTCCCCACCTTCCTTGACCACAGTAGTTTGTTTAGATCTTCACATTATTATTGTCATTGTAGAATAATGTATTTAACCTTTAGTTTGTCAACCATGCTAGTGGTATCATTTTATTCTATTTTAACTAATATTACTTGTTGACACTAACTTTGGGTTCAAGACTACTCTTGCTTCTTTGCGGCGTACGCCAGGGCAAGACACGCCTGACGCGGGCAGTGTGAGGAGTACGGCCGACAGAGGTGGCCGCTACGTCGAAGTGCGCCCACGTGCCGTGGACTTCGTACAATTTTCTCTTGTAACCAGGACTGTGTCCTCTCGCGAACTGAGATCGCGGAGTGAGTAGTTCGTTATCGTACCAGGATTGTGTCCTCTCTCGAACTGTGTTCGCGAGTAGCTCGTAATCGTACCAGGACTGAGTCTCTACTCTGGAATCCCTACGACTACCAACCACGACCTCCACATCTGGTTCGACGAGACCATCCAGCGAGGGACCGTACAGCGCATCCTGGATCTCATCGCTTCACACCACAGTGTTGAGTAGTACCCCTCCGGGGAAGAACTTGATAAACTAAACAATACTTCTTTTCTTTAGACCTAAACTTGTAGATTGTTCATTTGTTTACACTGGTTGTTCTTTTATTTCTCTTTATTATATTTTACTCTCTTATCAATTTGTGTTATATATGTGCTTCCCCCTTCCCGACAAGACCTTCGAATCCCAGCTATCAATAGCCCCATTACAATGGATGAGCGTTTTTGTAAGTTTTTTGTTTGCGTTTTGTGCGTTTGTTCGCACTTTTCCTTTGCAAGTGCTTTTTGAATGCATTTTAGGTGATTGTTGTCAAGTTACTATTGTTACTTGTTTGGTATTATAAACTTCAAAAAACTCATATTAAAACCTTTATTTCTGTGGATTCTGACTAACTTTTTCAACTTTTTCTTTCAAAAGGTACTACATCACCATAACCTTAATGTCCACGTGAAATCTGAACGTTGTAGCCCCACCGTTTGGTCAGAATCGGCCCCAAATGTGACGAAAATATCGCACTAAAAATTGAAAAACTAATAATAAAACCTTTATTTATATAGATTCTAGCTAACTTTTTCAACTTTTTCTTTCAAAAGGTACTACATCACCATAATCTTAATGTCCATGTTAAATATGAACGTTGTAGCCCCACCCGTTTGGTCAGAATCGGCCCAAATGTCACGAAAATATCGCACTAAAAATCGAAAAAAATCGTAAAAGTACGATATTCATGATAAATATTTCTTCGATTGTACCAAAAAAACAATACACCCTCAGTTCAGAGAAAACGAAGGTCCGGACAAATTTTCATCAAGGTCGCATATGCCGTTTTTCCCGGGAGAGAGCGAACAAACAGACCGAAAAAAAAACAAAAAAACAAAAAAACAACCGAGCTAAATTTTTTGGGGGGTCAGTGAAATTGAAGTCTTCGCTTCCGTTTGCTACGCTCGCTACGCTCATCCAATAAAGTGTTCCTAGCAAAGTTGTAATATTTTCCCGCACTGATATTTTGAGGGTGTACAGTTTTTGTTTCATACATATTTCGTTCAAATTCATTTGAGAAAAATAAGTTAAATAACTCCCTTTCTTTGGAAACAACATTCGTTAGAAAGTTTTTTACGAGATAGGTACATGAGGCGGAAAGGACCAACGTGGGAAGGCACTGCAAGAGGTCGCGCCAGCGACCTCTTGTTTTGTATTAGTTTGGTTTGTTAATAGGTAAGCAGGATGTCATTTAGTCAATTAATTCAATTCAATTCACGTTTTATTGTAAGTAGATCACATTATTTTACAGTATTTGTAAAAGTGACATTTTACATGGTCAATTTCAATCATTTAATTATTTAATTACAACTGTATAAGATGACAAGTATAAAAAGTCAAAAAAAAAACAAAACTTGCATCTTGATCTTCTTTAAATTTAAAAGCTAAAAATCTTGCCAGTCATAAATACATTCAGCTAAAAGTAAGGCTTTAACTTTACATGGTGAATTTAAAATTGTTAATCAAAATTCAAAGCGGATAAAAGGAAAATACAAGATTAATTAGGGGTTTTGGGGTAGAGCCGTGAATTTTGGATTGGTAAGCGAGCGAAGCGAGCGTTTCCATTTGACTCTGCCGGAAAAAATACTCACTGTTTTTTTTTTTTTTTTTTTTTTTTTGTATGTCTCGCCATAACGTTCGAACGGAGGCTCGGATCGAGTTGAAATTTTGACCATCCGCAAGCTTCGTTCTCGATTGAATACCATTAGTTTTGTAGCAAAATCGTTCAAAAAGTTAAAAAGTTACATTAAAGTTAATCGAAAGTTTTTTTCAAACTTAAGGGCGACAAAATCTGAGATGGCCAAATCATTTAGAATGTCCGTCCGGTCACGAATATGTTAATTTTAGTTTGATCCGATAGTAGTGTAGATGAAATTATATTATAACAAAAGTAACGTTGCCATGGCAACGAAAAGACGCGCAAAGATTCTAATGCACTGCCACCTAGAAGTAATCAAATACTTTCGAGGAAGCAGTGTTTTATTTGGTTACCATAGATTTAAAATATTTTTCCCCAAAGGAAATGATGCAAGTCCTCTAGATGGCGGTGGATTTTATCCCAAAGTAAAATTTACCCAAAAATTTGGAAATAATAAATAATATTGGAAACATGGCGCCGTAGACACGAACGTCGAAAATTTTTAAAATTTAAAAAAAAATGTCCCAATTGGGGGTTAGCTACTTTCCGCTTATCAAGCGTCCAACTGAGTGTTTCCTAGTATACTTAGAACAATATTATAGTGAAATTGACCAGGTGCCATGAAAAAATACATCCGGCTAAGGGGTGAAAGGGGGTAAAAAATTAAAAAATTAAAACCAAATTTGATCCTAAGAGTAGAGTGTGAGCCACGGGGTTGCAAAGATCCCGCTAATTAATTATGCAAATTTTTTAATCTTTTTTAATTATCAATTTTTATATTCAATTTTAATTATTCATATTTTTTTTAATTAAAATTTTTAATTTTTAATTATAAATTTTTTAATTTGAATTTTTAATTTAAAAGATGGCGAATGCTACCTAGAGTGGGCCTTTTTTTAAACCCAAATTTTTTTAAAGTGGCGGATATACACAAAGGGGTGACTTTTAACCCTAATAACCAAACTGATACGTCATGCAAACCTTTTTGAGACTTTTTTCGTTGAAAAGGTTGGGGTGGTACACAAGAGGGTGATCATTTTAAACCCTAACTTAACCTAACATGATGACTAGCAAACCTGTAAGATTTTAAAAGTTTGGTTGCAAAATGTCAAGACTTGTAAAGACAGGCATTGAGGACTCCCCAACCCCCCAACACGGGACTAGTCGGGGCATGCATAGAGTGTTTAAGAGGAAGGAGGGGAAATCAGGGTAAAATGGGGTGAATAAATTTAAAAAAGTAAAGACTTATTCATGTGTATAAAAAATCTTATTTTTTTAAACAAACACATTAAATGAAACCACTTTTTTACATTAATATCAGCAGTCGCATTAATCAACTCCATTTCCCACGTAATAAATTCAGCACCAAATTTCGTAACAATTTTTTCCATATTCAAGAATGTACTTTCCTCAACCAAAACTTTCAGTATAGGTCTTCAAAAAGTCATTAGGCTAACCACTAAAACCCTGACATTTTTGCTACTAATGCCGTTCATCTTTTTGTTTTTTTTTCCAAAAAAAAATTAATCCCCATTTGTTTATTCGGTTTAGCTAGTTCAAGATCACTTTAAACAATGAAAAAAACATTTTGAAATTTTTTTACTAATTAGGCAGACTTCGCCAAGGTATACACACCATTTGTGGTTTTAAGTCCAACACAATAGTCCCGTGATGTTATACACAAAAAAGGTAAAAAAACCCAACCTCCTTTTTGGTACACTGGCGCATCTTCACCCAGTTGAAGACGAAATCTTTGAGTATTTCCATTTCACAAAACAAGTTGACTCCATTCGTGAAGTTTGAGCCTGAGTCCTCTTCCTTTTGCACTTGGATTTGTACTATGGTTTGAAGCAGTCTTGCTATGTACCCGACCACCACTTTTTTGACATTTCCCCTTTAAAAAAAAACCCTTTTTACAAAGAAAATTCTATTTTTTTGAGATGGTCCCAAAAGCGGGCGTAGGCTCAGCAACATGGTAGTGAAGTCTGTTGAAAATTCAGGTGATGCAGTTGAAACCGGACCAGAGCACTGTCCTCGACAAATCTCGACGGACTGACTAAGTTTAGACTCCTCGCGCTTTTGAAGGAGCCCCAAGCGGCAGCTTCGTGAAGCTCCGCCCTTTCTCTTCCTTTCTTTTTGAAACTTGCAAGTCATGACGCATACAGAAATGTCCAACTTGCACACATACAGACCTCCCAAAACTGATGTTTTTACAATATAATAAAAGGTATTAAGTAATGTACAATAAATAAAAAAAAAAAATCAAGAAAATTTTTAAATAAAAAGTCCCTTCCTCACGAAGACAGGACGAGACGAAGTTTTGACTCGTCTTGTCTAAGACCTCCCCCCACCTGACGTTGTCGGGCGCAGAGATAGATGCGCATGGTTTTATTTTTATTTTTATTTTTGCAGAGTTACGGGGCAGGGTTTTAAATTTTTTTCGATTGTGTATGGGGGGGAATCTTCAAAATTTTCGTGAAGCTCCCCCCCTTTTATCTTCCCCTCAAAAACTTTGTGAAATGTCTGGAGTTGAAATCTAAAATTACATGATTTCAATTTACTTTTTAAAATTACTTCTTCATCCTATTATTTCCACTGAAACAGACGTCTAGACATCCCAATTTTTTTTAAATTTGAATAGTCTATTCATGAAGAAGTAAATGATCCAATTATAGGAATTCAAAACCCTATTCAAAAGGAGTGATTGTATGTTTCAAACGAATGGTTAAAAAATTTTTCTGTTCAGATTTTTTGGTTCGACTTACCCATTTTTAAAACTTTTAGTTTTTAAAAAAATGGAGCCCGTATTCAATTTGGACAGTAAAAGTATTGATAGAAGCTTTGTTCACATGCCCCTGACCCTTTTTTTCGTCCAAACCTTTTGGTTTGTCGGAAAGTGCCCTTGGGCAAAGTAAGCACATTGTTAAAAAATTTTGGGGCGGTTTACGACCCCAACATAGCATATTTTAAAATAGTTTGGGGGGTTGATGCCCTGGGGACAAACCCGAGGAAGGGAGGGCTTGTAACCAAAAACCAAAAGTTTTTATAAATTTTTATAAACTCTTGAAAAAAAGGTGTAAACTTTTCCTTGAAAAAGTTTCCAAGTTCTTACTATCTGTTCTAAAAATGTGTAAAAATAAGTTTTCAATACAAATAGACCCAAAAAGAAAAATTTTTTATCAAGTTTTATACTAAAAAAGAAAAGGTGTGAACTTTTCCTTGCAAGTTTAAATTTCTTACATGCTGTAGTGAAAATGTGTGAAAATAATTTTCACATTAAAAATTTTTTAAAGTTTTTATAATACCATGTAAAAAAAATGTTGCAAAAAAGATATTTTTTTGGGCTTTTGGTAGTATTTAATTATATTTTGTTGGCAATTCGAAAAGTTAAAGTATTTAAAAATTCTTATATCTGAAAGAAAATGTGAAAAACTGACACAGACTATACAACATACACAACACAGCTTCTCACACAACAATTCCCACATCAACATTACCACTGAAAACTACTTCCCACATTCCCCCTAAAGTACGCAACGTACCTCTTCTCCTCACCTTCACTGCACTATACATACTTCACTATACTTCTCCCACACTACCCATACAAATACAACTGTACACAAACTACACACATAACCTTCCCATGCAAAGAAAAAAATTCTTACTACTTTTAAAAAAAACGAGGCAAATAACTTGTTTTTTACATGTATACATATTTTTTTTTGCAAGAAAGTAAAGTGTTAAAGTTTTACCACTCTTTAAGAAAATGCATGAAAAAAATATCTTTTCTTGAAATTTTTTAAAGTTCTTTCTTTTTTGGACGCATTTTTATTTTTGTTGGCAATTAAGGAAAAAGTTAAAGTATTTACAAAGTTCTTAACTCTTAAACAAAATGTGTGAAATAAGTTTCACTCTCAAGATCTTATACTCGTCTGTATAAAAATGCTGACAATAAGTTTTCAAACTCAGTTATTTACAAATATTAAAAACTTGGTTTGTTAGGTAAAATTATCTGATGTGTAGTACATTTATTCTTCACAAAGTTAAGAAATTGTAGGTTTGTAAATTAAGGTTTTTTTGATTGTAATTTATTCTTTCAAAATAGAACTTTTAGTTTGTAAGTTTGTAAACTAATTTTTTCACAATTCATTTGAAAGGGGTTAAAACCTGAAGTTTTGTTAATCGTTGTTAGTTTTTAAACTTTTTACTCATTTTCTTCACAGAGTATATGACTTTTAGGTTTGTTTAAATTTTAAAATTTTCTTATGTGCACCAGTATCTTTTCAAGTAAAAGAAATTGTAGGTTTGTTAGAAAAAGTTATTGATTATAATATTCTTTACAAAGTATAAAAACTTGGGAGGTTTTTTTAGGTAAAAAAATTAACTGATGTGTACATTTTTCTTTACTGATAAAGAACTTGAGGTTTTTTAGTAAAAGTTAATTTTTGTGCCACGTATTTTACGAGAAGAAAACTTGTAGGTTTGTTAGGTAAAAGTTTTCTGATTGTACTTTAATCTCCAAAAGTATAAGATTGTAGGTCGTTTGGGAAAAGTTTCAATGTGTACATTTTTTCTTTACAAAGGTAAAAACATGTTAGTTTTTTTTTTAAATTTGCAAACAATTTTTATACAATTTTTTTACAAGTGTTAAAACCCGTAGTTTTTTAAGAAAAATTGTATTTGGTGCAGCAATAACTTTTCAGAGTAAAAGAAATTTAGGTTTTTTTAAAAAAAGTTATATTATGTGCACACAGTATCTTTACAGGTAGAAGAACTTTAAGGTTTGTTAGGTAAAAAAAATTATCTGATGTGAATTTAATCTTCACAAGTATAAGAACTTGTGGTCGTTAGGTAAAAGGTTTTTCTAAAGTGTACATTTATTCTTTACAAAAATAAGAACTTGTTAGTTTGTAATTTTTAAAATAATTTTTTACACAATTTATTTACGAAAAATTAAAAACCAAAGGTTTGATAGAAAAAGTTTTTCTTATTAACACAGTATCATTACAAGTATATAAAATGTAGGTTTTTTAAGTTAAAATTATGGATGTGTACATTTTTTTTGAGAGTACATTTTTTTCTTTAAAGTATAAAACAGTTAGTTTGTTTTTGCAACTAATTTTCATACTTTTTTACAAAGTGTTAAAAACCTGTAGGTTTTTTTAAGAAAAGTTTTTTTTTGTGCACGCAATAACTTTTTCGATAAAAGAAAATTTTAGGTTTTTTTAAGTAAAAGTTAAACTGATGTGTACATTTTTTCTTTAAAGGTATAAGAAATTGTTAGATTCTGTTTTTAAACTAATTTTTACAAATTTATTTTAAAAATATTAAAAACTTGTAGGTTTGTTAGGCGTAAGTAAAAGTTTTTCAGATGTTGTGCATTTTTTCAATGTGTATTTTTTTTCTTTTCAAAAGAATAAACTTGTTAGTTTTTTAGTTTGAAACTAATGTCCAACAATTTATTTTCAAAGTATTAAGAACATGTAGGTTTTTTAGTTAAAAGTTATCTGATGGTAGGGCATTTTTCTTAACAAAATAAAGAACTTGTAGGTTTGTAAAGGGAAAGGTTTTTCTGATGTTACATTTTTTTTTTACAAAAAATTAAACTTGTTTGTTTGTAGTTTGTAAACTATTTTCACGCAATTCATTTTCAAATATTAAGAACCTGAGTTTTGTTGAGAAAAAATTGTTTATGTACACACAGTATCATAACAGAGTTAAAATTTAAATTGTAGGTTTGTTAAATAAAAGCTATATTATGTGCACACAGTATCTTTTCAGAGTAAAAGAACATGTAGGTTTGTTAGGTAAAAATTATCTAAGTTAATTTATTCTTTACAAAGTATTAGAACTTGTAGGTTTTTCAGGTAAAAAGTTTTCCGTAGTACATTTATTCTTTCAGAGTATAAAAACTTGTTAGTTTGTAAATTTGTAAACTAAATTTTACACAATTTATTCGAATATTTAAAACCTAAAGGTTATGGAAAAAAAGTCTTATGACACACAGTACATTAAGAGTAATAAAACTTGGGTTTGTTGAGTAAAAGTTTATCTGATGTGTCATTTTTTCTGTGTGCTTTTTTTCTTTACAAAAGTATAAAACTTGTTGTTTGTTTAAATTTTTCAAACTAATTTTCACCCAATTTTTTTACAAAATTTAAGAACCCGAGTTTTTTTAGAAAATTTTTTTGCCACCATACTTACGAGTAAGAAAATTGTAGGTTTGTAAGTAAAAGTATTTTGGGAAAGTTCTTTAAGTAAGAAAAAATGTAGGGTTTTTTAAAAATTTTTAATTTTACATTTTTTTTCAAAGTTTAAACTTGAGGTTTGTTAAAGTAAAAGTTATCTGATGGTTTCTTTTTCTTTTAATTGAAAATTTATTTTTAAAATAAAAAGTTATATTATGTAAAAAGTAAATTTACAAGAAAAGAACTTTTAAGGTTTTTGGAAAGTTATCTGATGTGTACATTTTTTTTCTTCCCCAAAATAAAGAAATTTTAGGTGTAGGTAAAGTTTCTAAGGTCATTTATTTTTAAAAGTATAAAAACTTTTTAGTTGTAAGTTTTTTAAAAAATTTCACCAATTTAAAATTTCAAAATATTAAGAACCTAAAATTTGTGAGAAAAAATTGTCTTATGTACACACGTTCATTACAGAGTATTAAAATTTTTAGGTTGTTAAAATTAAAGTTATATGTGACATTTTTCTGATGGCATTTTTTTTTAAAAGTTATAAAACATTTATTTTAAAATTTGAAAATAATTTTTATAAAATTTTTTACAAAAGGTTAAGAACCTGTAGGTTTGTTAAGAAAAGTTTATTTTTTTGCACCAATAAAATTTTCAGAGTAAAGCCCTTTTAGGGTTTTTTGTAAAAGTTACTGATGTGTACATTTTTTTCTTTAAAAGTAAAGAAACTTGTTAGATTTTGTTTGTTTAAAATAATTTTCACAAATTTATTTACAAAATATTAAGAACTTGTAGGTTTTGTTACGATAAAAATTTTAAAAATTATAATTGTGGTTTTTTTTTAAGTTACATTTTTTTTTCTTTACAAAAGAATAAGAACTTTTTAGTTTTAGTTTGAAAAATAATTTCAAACAATTTTTTACAAAGTTTAAGAAATGTAGGTTTGTTAGAAAAGTTATTTTGGGGAGGGCATTTTTTTTTAAAAAAAGTAAAAGAAATTGTAGTTTGTAAGGTAAAGGGTTTTTCTGATGTGTACATTTTTTTTTTAAAAGTATTAGAACTTTTATTTTAAATTTGTAAACTAATTTCACCCAATTATTTACAAAGTATTAGAACCTGAAAAATTTTGGGTTAGAAAAAATTGTCTTTTCAACATTTTTCAAAAAGATAGAACTTGTAGGTTTTTTGGGGAAATAATTTGGGCACACATTTTTACAAGTAAAGAAAAAGTAGGGTTAGGTAAAAGTTTTAATTGTATAATTTTTTTTTTACAAAGTAAAGAAATTGTAGGTTTTTAGGTAAAAAATTTTCCCCCCTTTACATTTTTTTTAAAGTATAGAAATTTTAGTTTGTAAGTTTGTAAACTAATTTCACCAAATTTTTTCAAGTTTAAGAACCCAAAGTTTGGTGAAAAAAAATGTCTTTGTACCACGTACATTAAAAGAGATATAAAATTGTAGGTTTTTTGGGAAAAGTTATTAGGACAATTTTAATTTTTTTTTTACAAAAGTTAAAGAACTTTTTTAGTTTTTAAATTTAAAATATTTTATACAATTTTTTTTACAAAGTTTAAAAACTGTGGTTTGTTAAGAAAGTTTGTATTACCTTTTCTTTACAGGTTTAAAAAAATTGTTTGGGTTTTTTTAAGTGTTTTCTATTTACATTTTTTTTTTCAAGTTAAGAACTTGGTTGTTTCTTATTTTTAAAAAACAAATAATTTTTTTTTTAAAGTATTAAAAAAAAAAAACTTGTAGGTTTGTTTGGGAAGTAAAAAATTTTCTGATTGTCATTTTTTTTAATGGTACATTTTTTTCTTTACAAAAAAATAAGAAAATTGTTAGTTTTAGTTTGAAACTAAATTTCAACAAATTTTTTTAACAAAGTTTAAAACTGTAGGTTTGTTAGGAAAAGTTTATTTTTGGGGGCATTTTTTCTTACAAGTAAAAAACTTGTAGGTTTTTTAAGGTAAAGGGTTTTTTGATGTGTACATTTTTTTTTACAAAGTATTAGAACTTGTTTGTTTTTTAAATTTGTAAATAAATTTTCACCAATTATTTACAAAATATTGAACCTGAAGTTTTGTTGAAAAAAAATTGTCTTATGTAACAATTCTTACAGAATAGAATTGTAGGTTTTTTTGTAAACTTAAATTTTCACACATATTTTACTGGTAAAAACAGTAGGTTTGTTAGGTAAAAATTTTCTAAAGTAACATTATTTTTTTACAAAAATTTAAAAAACTTGTAGGTTTGTTAGGTAAAAAATTTCGATGTGTAATTTTTTTTCTTTAAAGTTTTAGTTAAATTTAGGTTTTTTAAGAAAAGTTAATTTTGGCCCCAAGTATCTTACAGAGAAAAGAACTTGTAGGTTTTTTAAGGTAAAAATTTTTTGTGAAATTTTTTCTTACTTATAAAAAATTTTAGGTGTTAGGTAAAGTTATCTAAAGTTACATTATTTTTTACAAGATAAAAACTTGTTTGGTTTTGTTTTTGTAAAGTATTTTAAAATTTATTTTTCGAAAATATTAGAACCTAAAGGGTTTTTAGAAAAAAGTTTTTTATGTCACCCGTATCTTACGAGAAAAAACTTTAGGTTTGTTAAATTTTTGTTATCTGATGGTACATTTTTTTCTGATTGTACATTTTTTTTCTTTACAAAAATATAAGAAAATGTTAGTTTTTATTTGAAAATAATTTTTTAAAAATTTTTTACAAAATTTAAAAACCTTAGGTTTTTTTAAAAAAAGTTTTTTGTCACCAATAAACTTTTTCAGAGTAAAAAACTTTTTAGGGTTTTTTAATAAAAGTTATTTTTTATGTGACATTTTTTTTTTTTAAAGGGTAAAGAACTTTAGGGTTTTTTAAGTAAAATAATTTTCAACATTTTTACAAGTGAAGAACCTTTTAGGTTTTTAGGAAAAGTTTATTTTTGTTAACATTTTAACTTCCCCAAATAAAGACTTGTAGGTGTTAAAAAGTTATCTATGTGCATTTTTCTTTACAAAATTAAGAACTTGTTTGTTTTTGTTTGTAATAATTTTCATTTCAATTTTTTTACGAGTAAAGAACTAAAAGGTTTGTAAAGAAAAAATTTCTTAGTAAAAATTATTACAAAGTTTTTAAAACTTGTAGGTTTGTTAAAAAAGGGTTTTTAAAGTTAATTTTTTTTGTGTAATTTTTTCCTTTTCAAAGGGATAAAACTGTTATTTTTTAAGTTTTAAATAATTTTTTTCATTTTTTTAAAGTGTTTTAAAAACCTTTGGGTTTGTAAGAAAATTGTTTTGTCACCAATAATAATTCAGAGTAAAAATTTAGGTTTTTTAAGTAAAAGTTTTGATGTGTACTTTTTTCTTTACAAAGTATAAAAACTTTTTTAGTTTTATTTGAAACTAATTTTTTCCATTTTATTTTCAAGTTTTAAGAACTTTTGGTTTTGGTTTTTTTCGATAATAAAAGTTTTAAAATTTGTGTTTTTTTAAGTTACATTTTTTTTTCTTAAAAAAAATAAAAATTTTTTCTTAGTTTGTAAACTATTTTCACAAAATTTTTTTTTACAAATTTTTAAGACTGTAGGTTTTTTAGGTAAAATTATCGATGTGGTAGGTACATTTTTTCTTCAAAAAAAAGAATTTTAGGTTTTTAGGGGGTTTTTTTTTGGGACAATTTTTTTACAAAGTATAGAACTGTAGTTTTGTAATTTTAACTAAATTTTACGAATTCTTTACAAAGTAAAGAAAATGAAGTTTTTGGTTGAGAAAAAAAATTGTTTTATGTACCACACATTCAAAAAGTATAGAAAATTAAGGGTTTTTTTTAAAAAAATTTTATGTCACAAGTTCTTTTTAGAGTAAGAAAATGTAGGTTTGTTAGGTAAAAGTTTTTAATGTATACTTTATTCTTTACAAAATGTTAGAACTTGTAGGTTTTTTTAGGTAAAAATTTCCGAATTACATTTTTTCTTTACAGATATAAAACTTGTTAGTTTTTAAGTTTTTAAAAATAAATTTTTACACAATTTTTTTTTCAAGTATTAAGAACCTAAAGGTTTGATGAGAAAAAGTTTTCTTATGTTCACGCAATTTCTTTCCGACTATCTGAACTTGTAAATTTGTAAAATAGAACTGGTTTGTTTTAAAAGGAAACAACTTTCTTGCACGCATCTTCTTACTAATAGTGAGAAAACTAGTAGTAATAAAAAATTTGTAAGTTTCTTATCTATTTGCACACATTTTCTTTTCCCAAAAAAGTAAAACTTTGAAAACTTTTTCAAGTAAAGATATTTTTTCGCATTTTCCTTTAAAGAGTGTGAAAATTTTAAAACTTTATTTCTTGCAGCAAAGAAATATGTAAACATGTAAAACACAAGTTTTTTGCCCATTTTATTTACAAAGTAGTAAGAATTTTACTTTGCATGGAAAGGTTATGTGTGTAGTGTGTGTACGTGGGTACTTTTTATGGTGTAGTGTGAGAAGAATATAGTTAAGTATGTTAGGCTTGTAGTGTGAGGGGAAGTAGTTACGTTTTCTTACTTTTGGTTAGTGTGGGGAAATATTTTTCAGTGTGTCTATGTTGATTGGGGTTTAGGAAGTAGTGTACAGTGTGTACTTTGTGTGGGGGATTGTAGTGTATTGTAGTGTGAGATGTAGTGACAGTGGTACTTTGTGTGGGTAGTTCTGTAGTGTGAGGTAGTGTACCGTGTGTACTTTGTGTGGTGTAGTGTGAGGAGAGTAGTGTACAAAGTGTATACTTTGTGTGGTGTAGTTACGTATGTAGATGTATAACATGTGTACTTTTGTGGTGTAGTGTGAGGAGAGTAGTGTACATGTTACTTTGTGTGGGTATTGTATGTATTGTAGGTGAAAGTAGTGTACGTGTTTACTTTTGTGGGTATTTTTGAGTAGTGTGAGGTGGACAGGGGTTTTGTGGGTGTAGTGTTGTGTTGGATGTGAAAGTGTGTATTTTTTTTGTTTTTTAAGAGTAGTGTAATTTTAAATTTTGGGGTTTTTATTATTGATGTAATGTATTGTTTGACTTTGTTTTGGGATTAAAATTTAAAAATTTTGGGTTGGGGAATTTTAAAACAAATTTTATTTAGTGTTTTGGTTAAAATTTCGATTTTTTTTTTTTCAGAGTTAAAAATTGTAAAATTTTTAACATTTTCCAATTTGCCAACAAAATTTGAAAAAGTACACCTCGTAACCATTTTTTGACAATTTTCTTTCAGGGATTTTAAAAACTTTAAAAATTTTTTTAAAAAAAATTTTCACAATTTTCTTACAAAAAGAAGGGGGGGGGGAAAATTCAAAAAGGTTATTTTTGCATTTTTTGAAAAAATTGAAAAATTTTGTTTTTTTTCAAACCCTTCCTTTCCTTGAGTTTGTCCTAGGGCCTTTTAACCCCAAAATTTTTTAATATATACTAGCCCGGGGTGTAAACGAAGTTTTGAAAAAGGCTTAAACTTTGCCCAAGGGGATTTCCACAAAAGGGTTGGGGAAAAAGGCGGGCTTTACAAATTTCCCCCAACAAAATAATTTTCCTTCCAAACAAAAATGCGGGGCATAACAAAAGGTTTTAATATGGGGGGGAAATCTGAACAACAATTTTTTAACAAAAAAATTTTTTTAAATCTTTTTAAAATCAATGCCTCCCCTTTAAAGGCAGGAAATTCCAAATTTTATGTATACTTTTCTGGAATAGACCACCCCAATTTTTTTTAAAAAATTTGGTAGTTTTTTTTTGAAAAGTCGTTGCAGTGGAAATAAAATGGAAATTATTTTTAAAAAAAAAAATTTAAACATGCTTAGTTTTCCTCCAACAGTTTCACAAGTTGGGATAAAGAAAAGGAGGAGCTCCCGGATTTTTCCCAAGATTTAACGAAATTACAATTTTCAAAAATTTCCAACACAACTGCCCGCTTTAAAACCCTTCAAACCCGAGGAGTCTTCGTTAAAAAGTAGTGTTGATTTAGTTTTACAGTGAATGGGTGTCTCCGCTACACAATAAAAATTTTTCAGACTTATTAAAAACAGTTGTCTGATGCCCCGCTAATTTCACCTTGGAAAAAATTCTTTTGCATTTAAATAACCCTTTTACGGGTGGGAACGTTTTCAAATTTCCCGTGGTTATTAAAAACCGAAATGCTTACGGGGGCTACACTGCCATAAAAAGTCAGTTCTGTGCTATTCAAGGAAAAGGGGGTAGTGGGCCTGAATACCCAATAAACTTTTGGGGGCCTGGACCTGCCCCCTCAAGGAGCTCGAACCAGACGGTGGGTTTTTAAAACTGAGACTTTTTTCAGTGATTCTTGGAAATAATAATTAATTTTAATTCCTGTTACATCGGGTTTACCTACATACTTTTTTCAAAACCCTATTTTAACAATTATTATCTGGGGAAAATTTCTGAAGGAAAAATTTTGAGAATTTAAAAAGGAATTTATTAAGTGAAATTTGGGGGTATAATCCTTGAGCAAAATTTTATTTTTAAAATTGGGTTAAGGGAAATGTATTGTTTAATAAAATTTAAAATTTGTTTAAAAGGAATAGTCTTGACTTTTAAAATTAAAATTTAAAAAAAATTTTAAATTCATTTAAAAAATAAAAATTTTTTTAAAAATTTGTGTATTTTGCTCACCCCGTTTTTCGGTTTAGAAGGGCGAAATGCTTTTTTTCTTGTTCCCAAATTCAAATGTTTAGGGGGCGTTACTTGTTAGTTCCAATCCCTGGAGCGCCGCGGAGGTCCTGTAGGTTAGTAGAAATAAATTTGTTTTGTTCCCTCCTGAAAAGGTGGTTAAAGGGCCAACGGGGGTTCAATTGCTTCCCACTTTTTTTAAAGTTTATTTATTGGAAAAATTAAAAAAAAAATTTAAAAAATAAAACCCCTATTATTTAAAAATTTTGGTTTAAAAAGTAATAAAAATGCATTTATTTCTCCTAAAATGTAGATGTTAAAATTAAAAAAAATTAGGGTTAGGAAGAAAAAGGCATTTTGGGGGTTTTTTTTTTTTTTTTTTTTTTTTTTTCCCTTTCTTTTTTTTTTTTTTTTTTTTTTTTTTTTTTTTTTTTTTTTTTTTTTTTTTTTTTTTTTTTTTTTTCCCCCCCCCCCCCCCCCCCCCCCCCCCCCCCCCCCCCCCCCCCCCCCCCCCCCCCCCCCCCCCCCCCCCCCTTTTTGAAGTTTTTTTTTTCAAAAAAAAAAAAAAAAAAAACTTTTTTTTTTTTAAAAAAAAAAAAAGCCAAAGTGGTTTTATTTGGCTTTAAAAAAAAACCCAAATTTTTGAGTTTAAAATAAATTTCCAAGCAAATGTTTAAGTTCCCCTAGAGCTTGGACAAAATATTACAGCCCAGTGGTTACGTGCTAAGTTTGCGCAGACGGCCGGTTCAAGTACTGCTTCATCCGACTTTTTTTCAAAGTGTATTTACTTGGAAATATTAAATTAAATTAATCGCGTGGTACATGGGCGAAATAAAACCACTGCCCATCTACTTCTGCGCACCGACACCGCGGGGCCGTAGGTCTTAGACAAGTCAAGCTCAAAATCGTCAGTCTCGGTCCAGTCTTCGTCCTGGAAGGATGTACACGATGCTCCGTACCGAAATTAAATAAAAACTTAGGTTAGGTTAAGTTAGGTTAAAGTGATCACCCTCTTGTGTACCACCCTCAACCTTGCAACGAAACAAGTCTCAACAGGTTTGCATGACGTCATCATGTTAGGTTAAGTTAGGTTAAAGTGGTCACCCTCTAGTGTAGTATCCGCCATCTTGAAAAAAGTTAGGTTAAAGAGGCCACACTCTAGTGTAGCATTCGCCATCTTGAAATTAAAAATTCATAATTAAAAAATTAATAATTAAAAAATTAAAAATTCATAATTAAAAAATAAGTCAAGCTCAAAATTGTCAGTCTCAGGCCAGTCTTCGTCCAGGAAGGACGTACACGATGCTCCGTCCCCAAAAGTTAGGTTCTTGTGTCAAAAATAAAAAGTTAGGTTAAAGCAGTCACACTCTAGTGTAGTGTCCACCATCTTGAAGAAACAAGTCTTGACAGGTTTGCATGACGTCATCATGTTAGGTTAAGTTAGGTTAAAGTGGTCACCCTCTAGTGTAGTATCCGCCATCTTGAAAAAAGTTAGGTTAAAGAGGCCACACTCTAGTGTAGCATTCGCCATCTTGAAATTAAAAATTCATAATTAAAAAATTAAAAATTCATAATTAAAAAATTAATAATTAAAAAATTAAAAATTCATAATTAAAAAATATATGAATAATTAAAATATGAATAATTAAAAATATGATTAATTAAAAATTTGCATAATTAATTAGGCGGCATCCCTTTAAGTAGTGTAGATGGAAATTATATTATAACAAAAGTAACGTTGCCATGGCAACGAAAAGACGCGCAAAGATTCTAATGCACTGCCACCTAGAAGTAATCAAAATACTTTCGAGGAAGCAGTGTTTTATTTGTTACCATAGAGTTTAAATAGTTTTCCCAAGGAAATGATGTCAAGGTCCTCTAGATGGCGGTGGATTTTATCCACAAAGTAAAAATTTACCCAAATACCTTGGCAATAATAAATAATATTGGAAACATGGCGCCGTAGACAGCGAACGTCGCAAATTTTAAAATTTAAAAAAATGTGCAATGATGGGTCTAGCTACGTTCTCGCTTATCAACGCGTCCAACTGAGTGTTTCCTAGTATACTTAGAACAATATTATAGTGAAATTGACTCGAGGTGCCATGAAAAAATACATCCGGCTAAGGGGGTGAAAGGGGGTGAAATAATTAAAAAATTCAAACCAAATTTGATCCTAAGATTACAAAATTAATACATATTGTAGATAAAAGTCCAAATTTTAACAAACAAATATATATATATCACCATATATGTATATCTAACCCGATTTTGCACCCTTTGTCAGTTTTTTTTACAAATTTACTCACTGTGCTGGGAGGATTAGCCAGTCACGGGTAAAGTGATAGGGCCGTGAATTTTGTCTAAAACACTCAGCAGAATGATCTAAAAAAATTGGCCCGAGGAGCCCTCAAAAAAGTTGCTTGCTTATAGGAGA
This sequence comes from Sweltsa coloradensis, assembly GCA_024449915.1. Lineage (NCBI taxonomy): Eukaryota > Metazoa > Arthropoda > Insecta > Plecoptera > Chloroperlidae > Sweltsa > Sweltsa coloradensis. The sequence goes on from JAMZAV010002983.1 coordinate 40,221, forward strand.
AAGGGGGGGGGTTGTACTAAAAGGGTTGATAAAACTAAATAAAGAAAACCGTATTTGTGAATTTTGGATTGGTAAGCGAGCGAAGCGAGCGTTTCCATTTGACTCTGCCGGAAAAAATACTCACTGTTTTTTTTTTTTTTTTTTTTTTTTTGTATGTCTCGCCATAACGTTCGAACGGAGGCTCGGATCGAGTTGAAATTTTGACCATCCGCAAGCTTCGTTCTCGATTGAATACCATTAGTTTTGTAGCAAAATCGTTCAAAAAGTTAAAAAGTTACATTAAAGTTAATCGAAAGTTTTTTTTCAAACTTAACGGCGACAAAATCTGAGATGGCCAAATCATTTAGAATGTCCGTCCGGTCACGAATATGTTAATTTTAGTTTGATCCGATAAGTAGTGTAGATGGAAATTATATTATAACAAAAGTAACGTTGCCATGGCAACGAAAAGACGCGCAAAGATTCTAATGCACTGCCACCTAGAAGTAATCAAAATACTTTCGAGGAAGCAGTGTTTTATTTGTTACCATAGAGTTTAAATAGTTTTCCCAAGGAAATGATGTCAAGGTCCTCAGATGGCGGTGGATTTTATCCACAAAGTAAAAATTTACCCAAATACCTTGGCAATAATAAATAATATTGGAAACATGGCGCCGTAGACAGCGAACGTCGCAAATTTTAAAATTTAAAAAAATGTGCAATGATGGGTCTAGCTACGTTCTCGCTTATCAACGCGTCCAACTGAGTGTTTCCTAGTATACTTAGAACAATATTATAGTGAAATTGACTCGAGGTGCCATGAAAAAATACATCCGGCTAAGGGGGTGAAAGGGGGTGAAATAATTAAAAAATTCAAACCAAATTTGATCCTAAGATTACAAAATTAATACATATTGTAGATAAAAGTCCAAATTTTAACAAACAAATATATATATATCACCATATATGTATATCTAACCCGATTTTGCACCCTTTGTCAGTTTTTTTTACAAATTTACTCACTGTGCTGGGAGGATTAGCCAGTCACGGGTAAAGTGAAGGGCGTAATTTTGTCAAAAAACTCAAAGAATGACTAAAAAAATTGGCCCGAGGAGCCCTCAAAAAAGTTGCTTGCTTATAGGAGAAAGGGGGGGGGGGTTGTACTAAAAGGGGTTGATAAAACTAAAATAAAGAAATCCGTATTTAAATATAATATTAAGAACGTCATATTAATGTGTATTGTAGAGTATGGTCTAAAATTTAATTTAAAATTAAAATTTCACCATATATGTAAATTAGATCAGATTATGCGCCCTTTAACCCATTTTCATAAATGTTCTCATTATTACGAAAGTGTATCGTGTGACCACTCTTTTGTCACAATTATCGGAGTGTATAAACAGCACGAAAACAGTATTCATATTGTGAATATTAGGAATTGGCAGCCATATTGGATTTAAAAATTGGTTGTAATCGGATCATTATTAACGTCATTTCAATGTGCATTGAAAGAATTTTTCCTCCAAAATTCCTCTTAATAATGGACAGTCAAATATGGAATTTTTGAAGAAATGCCAACAATGGAAAAACGCAAATTCCGGGTAAATGCAAAATCCGATTCCGCCAGACCTGATTTTTAAAATACTATTGAAGCTTTCATGAACCCCGTACAAAAGTCCTTTTTTATTTCAATCGATTACTTACGGATTTATCGGGTTTGTTTGATGCTGGGCGTGAAAATTATGAAATCAGCTGGTACTCCAATAAGCAACAGATAAACCACGATTTTGTGACATAACCCTTGCCCCTACCAAACTAAAGAAGACACCTTTTTTTGTAGAGAATTGAATAGGGAATATTTATTCCATCGCAACATTTTGTCTATCTCCAACAATTTTTTAGATATTCGATAACCAACATTTTTTTAAAACGCCATTTTCCAATATGGCGTTCGAAGCTCTAGCCCGTTTGGGTAGGGAGTTTTAAGTATGTAGATTAATATTATAAAAGGAAGGTCGCTGCAAAAATTCAGCGACACCCACAAGTATTTCCCCCAAAAATGCTGATTTGACAGGATTTAATATAGCATAGCATGAACCCAGCCAGAATTTAAAGGGGCTAAAAACCCCAAAAATTATTTTTTCCCACGTGATCTATAGCACAATTCTACACTTAAATGACCGTTTAAAAATATATCTTGTAACTGTGATTGAACACGAATTTTTAAATTTTTTTTGATCCAGAAATTGGCGAAAATTGGTTTTGGAAAATTTCCTAATTCGGTTTTAAACCTGCTTCTTTTTTGGGCCCCACATAGATACTAAGCATAGTAAAATCTGAAATGCCCCTTTATAACATCGTGTCTTGAAACTGTGCCCAAATATACCCTCAACACGAAAAAATATGCATTCCAAAATCACTCCCATCTTGGTAATCAGCATATTTTGACCGAACTATTTGCCCAAATTTCAAAACAAAATATAGAGAATTTACAGACAAGGCTTTTTGAGTACGTCAATAATGGCCAATATTTTTTTGGATCAAAATCCTCCAAGGTCACGGGCATTAAGTCCGTCCCCATGTTATTTCTTATGGAGATTTTTTCCCGGGGAGGACCTAGCTCAAAAAATTTAATGTTTGACAATTTTTTGGGAGGTCATGGTGGCCCCAATAATTTTTTCTGTTAATTGCTTAATTCATTACTAGTTAGCCTGAATGAAATATTTTTTTTGAGTTTAGCTGTTAAATACCCCTTTAACAAGGTTTAAATTGTTCAATTTATTTTTGGTTGTGTTTCTTCTGTTGGGGCAACTTGAATTTATTTCAAGTAATTGTCAAAAAAGATTAATATATTATATAAGTATATATTATATATATCAAATGTGGCACAGCTAGCAGTCTAGCACTGACTGTTTGGACAGTTATAAGCGGAAATAAGCCAGCACTATCACCAGGACTTACGGGACTATCCAGCACTAACGTAGCAGTATCGATAACATAATAAAATTTTTCGGATTTCGAATGTGGCACTGCTAGCATTAAGTTGACTGCGTCTTTTTGTATTTTTTGTTTTTGACACAGAACGAGGCCAGCACTATAAAACGGGACTTACGGCCCTATCCAGCACTATCATAGTACTATCGTATACCACAAAAAAAAAGTTGAAATCTACTATGGCACTGCCAACTTAATGGACGGGGGGGGGTTTTACGTTACATTTGAAGAAATATTTTTTTATGAATATGTACTTTACGATTTTTTTCGATTTTTTTGTGCGATATTTTCGTGACATTTGGTCCGATTCTGACCAAACGGGTGGGCTACAACTTTCAGATTTCACTGGACATTAAGCTTATGGTGGATGTTGCTACTTTTGAAAGAAAAGTGAAAAAGTTAGCCAGAATCCATAGAAAAAAAGGTTTAAATATGATTTTTTTTTTGAGGTTTTAATAACAATTAACAAGTAGCAATAAAACTTTACTACAATCACCTAAAATGCATTAAAAAAAGAAACTTGCACAACGCAAACAAAAAAACTTATAAAAAAAAAAGCTCATCCTTTAACGCGGGGGACTAAAGCGTTTTCCTAGGTGGATGAGCGAAGCAAAAGACTTCAATTTCACTGTCCCCCCAAAAATTTAGCTCGGGTGTTTTTTGTTTGTTTGTGTGTCTGTTTGTTCGCACGATTCCGGGAAAACGGCATATGCGATCAGGGATTAAAATTCGGGGGGACTTCGAAATCCCCTGAACTTGATTTGCTACGTTTTTGGGTACAATCGAAGAAATTTTTTCTCATGAATCGAAAACTTTTACGATTTTTTTCGATTTTTAGTGCGATATTTGCGTGACATTTGGGCCGATTCTGACCCAAACGGGTGGGGCTACAACGTTCTTTTTTTTTCATGTACATTAAGGTAATGGTTATAAAATTGCTTTTTTAAAAAAAGTTGAAAAATTTAGCCAGAATCCGCAGAAAATAGGTTTTAATAGGAGTTTTTTTAGGTTTTATAATTGGATGAGCGAAGCAAAGGGACTTCAATTTCACCGGCCCCCCAAAAAATTTAGCTCGGGTGTTTTTTGTTGTTTTGTGTGTCTGTTTTTTTCGCACGATTCCGGGCAAACGGCATATGCGATCTTGATTGAAAATTTGACAGGACCTTAAAAATCTTCTGAACTTAGACTTGCTACGTTTTTGGGTACAATCGAAGAAAAATATTTCTCATGAAAAATATCGTATTTTTTACGATTTTTTCGATTTTTAGTGCCGATATTTTCGTGACATTTGGGCCGATTCTGACCAAAGGGGTGGGGCTACAACGTTCATATTTCACATACACATTAAGGTTATGGTGAGTATTGCCGTTTGACAGAAAAAATTGAAAAGTTAGCCAGAATCTATAAAATAAACGGTTTTTAATTTGAGTTTTTTTGAGGGTGTTAAATATTAAAACCTTTATTTCTATAGATTCTGGCCAACTTTTTCAACTTTTTCTTTCAAAGTCAATACATCACCCTTACCTTAATGTCCATGTGAAATATGAACGTTGTAGCCCCACTTTTTTTTGGCCCCAGAATCCGCCCAAATAGCACGAAAATATAGATTTTAGATCTTCTCACAGCCTTGTATGAAAACTTTACAGGAGATTTTATATCTTACTCACAGCCTTGTTACAAACATCAAAGATCCAACAGACCTAATGATTGCTTTGTATGGGCCGTGTAAATATGTTTTTATTATTATTTAAATTAAAATTAACATTTTATAATTAAAAAAGCTCATCCTCAACGCGACTAAAAAAAGCGTTTGCGAAGCTTCCTAGTAACAATTAACAAGTAACCAAAGTAACTTGACAACTATCACCTACAATGCATTCACAAAGCACTTGCAATTGCAAAGGAAAAGTGGTCCCACGCAAAACTAAAAACGTACAAATAGCTCATCCAGCAACGCGGCGGGAGTTTAGCGTTTTCCTAGTGAGAAATATACTAGGAAAACGCTCAGTTGGACGCGTTGTTGAGCGAGCACCGGTACGTGCAACATGACCCGAGTACGACATTCCCATAAGTCCCACCACACAGTGTAGGCCTAACTGGATATTGACATTGTACACTATATACAATTCCAACATCTTTGCATTGTTGAGCGAGCGTAGCGAGCGGGCCCCCACTTGACTCTTATGGCCTCGAATGTCTGTTTTTTTTTTTTTCTGTTACTGCTTCGATACAGGTCGCACCGTTCTCTGATCGACCTGAAATTTTGCAAAACATGTACATACCACCTAGGGGGGTTGCTGTATAGTTTTTTTTTTTGGGAAAAAAATCCGATCATTGGTTATAAAAAAAAAAAATAAAATAAAAAAAAAAAAAAAATAAAAATGTACCCATCGTTATGAAATTTTGCAGGGTCAATAAGTACAACATTCTCTCCCTATTTTCCAAATTTTCAGCTAAATCGGTCAAGACCTTAAAGACTTATTGCTAATCATAATTCGAAAAATGATGTTTTTTTAAATGAAGGAGGCAGTGAAATACAAAGATACACTTTAGAAGGCATGACGTGGGAAATTCGTACAATGCAAAGATGTTGGAATAGTTTTTTAAATGTACAAATAATGTCAATATCCAGGTAGGCCTACACTGTGTGGTGGGCCTTATGGGAATGTCGTACTCGGGTCATGTTGCACGTACCGGTGCTCGCTCAACAACGCGTCCAACTGAGCGTTTTTTTCCCAGTACTAATTCACGTCATGCCTTCTAAAGTGTTATCTTTTGTAAACTTCACTGCCTCCTTCATTTTTTAACATCATTTTTCGAATTATGATTACCAATAAATCTTTAAGTTCTTGACCGATTTAGCTGAAAATTTGGAAAATAGGAGAAAATGTTGTACTTATTGACCCTGCCAAAATTTCATAACGATCGGAAAAATTTTTATTTTTTTTATTTTTTTTTATTTTTTTTTTATATTTTATATCCAACGATCGGATTTTTTTTTTCAAAAACTATACAGCAACCCGCCTAGGTGGTATGTACAAAGTGTTTCCAAATTTCAGGTCGATTTAGAGAAACGGTGCGACCTGTATCGAAGCAGAAACAGAAAAAAAAAAAAAAAAAAAAAAAAAAAAAAAGAAAATTCGAGCCATAAGAGTCAAGTTTGGGGACCTCGCTTCGCTCGCTCAATGATGATTGTACCCAAAAACGTGGCAAGTCTAAATTCAGAAATTCGAAGGTCCACTCCAATTTTCTCAAGATCGCCTAATATGCTGTTATCCCGGTAGAGAGCGAACAAAAAAGAAAAAAAACTAAAAAAAAACAACCGAGCTATTTTTCTTGGGGTAGCGTAAGTGAAAAAAAAACAAAGAGTGAATTGAAGTCTTCGCTTCACTCATCCAAATATGTTTTAATAGCCGTTTACCAAAAAAAAAAAAAACTTACAAAAACCGGGTTCTGAAAAGCTTAGCTAGAATATTAGTACAGGCTGTTCATAATAAAACGGTAAAATTGTAGGAAGGTTTTTACTTGGCGAAAAATCTTATGTTAATAAGGTCAAAGAAAAGCGATTCAGAAGGGGAGCCACAAAAATGGGACCTTACGTTTCAAAATGGGGGGCGATGAATTGATAGGAGTAAAATTTTTCCAATTTTTTAGTGGTAAAAAGATGGTTAATTATGTGACGAAGGTGCACGGTAATTGCCAAATTGGCAAATTATTCTTAAAACGTTAAAAGTGGTTTAAAAGAGGGGGAGTCTACAAAAAGATTCCCTTACGATTCAAAATGACCGCCATGATTTTAAAATGTGTATAACTTCCCAATTTGAATGTAAACATACTGCAATAATTGGATGAGCGTTAGCGAGCGAAGCGAAGACTTCAAATTTTACTGACCCCCCAAAACATTTAGCTCGGGTGTTTTTTTATTGTTTTTTGGTTTTGTTTGTTTGTTTTTTTTTGTCTGTTTGTTCGCACGATTCCGGGCAAACGGCATAATTGATCTTGATGAAATTGAAGGGGACCTTTGAAATCTCTGAAAATTAGACGTGCCACGTTTTTTTTGGGTACATTTTTGAAGAAATTTTCTTATGAATATCGTATTTTTACGATTTTTTTTCGATTTTTTGGGTGCGATATTTTCGTGACATTTGGTCCGAATTCTGGACCAACCGGCCCGGGTAGGCTACAACGTTTAAAATTTTCACATGGGCATTGAGGTTATGTGATTAGTACCTTTTGAAAGAAAAAGTAGAAAAAGTTAGCCAGAATCTATAGAAATAAGGTTTTTTTTAAAATAAGTTTTTTCGATTTTTAGTGCGAAATTTCGTCACATTTGGTCGATTTTGACCAAACGGGTGGGGCTACAACTTCAGAATTTTCACATGGACATTAAGGTAATGGTGATGTTGTGAGGTATGGTGAAGAAAATTGAAAAAGTTTTGCCAGAATCCATGAAATAAAGGTTTTAATATGAGTTTTTTTAGATTAATAATAACAATTAACAATTAGCAAATAGAAACTTGACAACAATCTCCTACAATGCCATTAAAAAAGCACTTGCACAACGCAAACAAAAAAAATTTTAAAAAAAGCTCATCCATCAACGCGGGGGGATTAAAGCGTTTTCCTAGGGTGGATGAGCGAAGGGGAAGACTTCAATTTCATTTCCCCCAAAAAAATTTAGCTCGGGTGTTTTTTGTTTGTTTTGTGTGTCTGTTTGTTCGCACGATTCCGGGAAAACAGATATTATGCGATCTTGATGAAAATTTCAGGGGACCTTCGTTTTTTTTCTGAACTTAGACACGTTTTTGGGTACAATCGAAGAATATTTCTCTGACTACCGTACTCGAAAAAATAAGCCAAAACCCATTTGAAATAAAGGTTTTAATATAAGTTTTTTTTAGGTTTATAATGACAATTAACAAGTAACAATAGAAACTTGACAACAATCACCTTCAATGCATTCAAAAGCACTTGCAAAGGAAAAGTGGTCATACGCAAACTAAAAACTTACAAAAAAGCAGCTTATCCATCAACGCGGCGGGACTTAAGCGTTTTCCTAGTGATAAGAAGGTGCCACTTAGCACTAGGCTCTTCTTAAGATTACAGAAAAAGTTTATAGAGTGGTAGCCAAAAACAATATATCTTACTAGGCCGCTTCGCGAACGTTTTTTCCAGTCGCGTTGACGGATGAGCTTTTTTGGAGTATTTCTGTCCATTGATTACGTTTTTGTGGAATCTCATTACTTTTTCTATAGTTACTTGATATTACTCGTTAATTTTACACCAGTAAAAGACATATTAAAACCTTTTATTTCAATGAATTTGACCAAATTTTTCAACTTTTCTTTCAAGAATCACTACATCACCATAATCCTTATGTCAATGTTAAACATGAACGTCGTAGCCTCACCCATTTGGTCAGAATCAGCCCAAATATCACGAAAATATCGTATTAAAACCGTGAAAAAAATCGTTAAAGTACGATTTCTCTTAGAAATATTTTGTCAAATGTCTCTAGAATCATAACATATATAATTTCAGTGATTTTAAACGTTCCTATAAAGTTACATCAATATCGGAGTAACCGTTTGCCAAATATCACGAAAATATCTCATTGAAAAATGAAAGAATCGTAAAAGTACAATAATTATAAGAAATATTTGATCGATTATACCCAAAAACATGACAGGTCTAAGTTCAGAGATTTCGAAGGTCCCCTCCAATTTTCATCAAGATCGCATATGCCGTTTGCCCGGTAGAGAGCGGACAAACAGACAAAAAACTAACGAAAACAAAACACCGGAGCTATTTTTCTTGGGGTAACGTAAGTAAAAAAAAAAAAACACAAAAAGTGAAATTGAAGTCTTTGCTTCGCTTATCCAACAATTCAAAATGGTGGCCATGAATGACAAGGTGTATCCATTATCTTCAGATTTTGAATGAAAAATTATGGCAAATAATGATAGGAAGTTGTCCATTGGCAAAACATTTTTTGAGATGCCAAAGAAGGTTCACAGAGGTGGAAGCCAAGCAAAATATCCCTTACGATTCAAAATGGCGGGCATTATTATTTTCCTATTTTTAATGAGTAGGCCTAAATACGACGGATAGTGATTAGAAAGTGGAATGTGTCCATTGGGATTCAAATTTTCACTGACAGCAAAACAAAAGTTAAGCTATTAAATAATGTGTACATTGGGATTCAAGATGGCGGCCATAAAAGAATTGATGTAATGTTGTCCGCTTTAGACACAAAAATATATCACAAATTATGGGATGGTTTAATTTGGTAAACATTTCTTTACTTCATACAAAAGGGATACAGACTTCTACGACAAAAAAGTGCTTGAGGATCCAAGATGGCGTCCATAAATGGAAGGGTGTATTATTCAACCTTAACTGATTTCAATGAAATGCAAAATATGATAAGAAAATAAGAGTTAAAATCTTATAAGTAAGCATAAATATAAGCAAAACAGCGTTTATTGGATGAGCGAAGCGAAGATTCCATTTCACTACACTGGAGAAAAAAATCCGGAATGTTTTTTTTTCTTTTTTTTTTTTCTTTTCTTTTTGTATTTTTGTGTGTCTGTTAACACGATTCCGGCTAAACCGATACTCCAATTGCGATGAAATTTTATGGAGGCCTACGAAATCTCTAAACTTAGTACTGCCAACGTTTTTTGAGCGCAATCGAAAAATTATTTCTCATTAAAATCGCAATTTTTACAATTTTTTTTCAATTTTTTAAAATTTCTTCGACATAACACCTACATGCTTTATTCGATTGTTATGATTTTTGCACAAAACCTTAATTTTATGAATTAATATATTCCTGTGAAATTTGAGCACAATCAAATAATTATTTCTTATGAAAATCGCAATTTTACGATTTTGTTTATGTAAAACATTCTTCGACTTATAACATCTACATGCTTAATCCGATTGTAATGATATTTTCACAGAACCTCAATTTTATGAATTTATGTATTTGTGTCAAATTTGAGCGCAATCGAAAAATAATTTCTTATGAAAATCGCAATTTTATACTTCTTTCGTCATACGCTCATCCAACAACGCGCCTGAAAAAGCGTTTGCGAAGCTTCCTAGTTGAAAAAAAAGTTCTCTTAGATTCATAATGGCCAATGTAAACGTAATAAAACCCTTATTATAATAACTTAATTAATTGGAAATGGTTTAATGTTTTACGCATTTGCTCCTCGTATGGTAATCATTTTGTCTAGATGACAAAATTGAGTTCTAGACTATTAAGGTTGCTTAAATTTTTTATCAAATTTAACTAACTTCCTACTTTATAGTTTATGATAAGGTATTATTATGAAATCAAAACAGCTATGTAGATTTCTAATAACGTGGACATTTGAGTACTTCTTCCTTACTTATTTGCTACATTGTGAATTGATGTGGTTTATGATAATCATGTATAATGATGAAATCACGAGTTGTAAAAGTCTCACCGAGAGCAGGGCCGTATTAAGGGGGGGGGTGCTTTAGGGCTGTAGCCCCCGGCCTCGCTCTCGTGGCGGCCTCATAATTTCACCTCCGCCTACAGTTTCTTCCATGTATAACTTTTTTTGATAATGTAATTTTTGTAACTTGTAACAAATAAAATCCTTAGTAGAATATTTTAGACGTTCCTATAATTTATAAGCGTAGGGACTTAATTAGACTCAATTCGCTAGTCCTAATGCCCATAGAAAATGACGTTCTTCGGCGACTGTCGTTTGAAAAGACGGTAGAAGAATTTGTATCATCAAAATGTAGAAAGAAGTATTTTTAGTGTATCAAGAACTGAACTGAAGAGTGACTTCGTATACCCCTCCGTAAGTGTAAAATTCAGTTGAAATATTTCTAGGTATAAGTACAACATCCATTTATAGAGTATTAATCATTCTAATAACTAGGAAGCTTCGCAAACGCTTTTTTGGGCGCGTTGTTGGATGAGCGTAATTTTTTATAAAGGATAAAAAGCGTAAAATTGCGATTTTTATGAGAATTTTTTTTTGATTGCGCTCAATCTTACACCAATATATTAATTCATAAAACAAAGGTTCTATAAAAACAAAGTCACCAATCGGATCTAGCATGTAGGTGTTGTAAGTCGAAAATGTTTTTAAAATAAAAAATATCGTAAAATTGCCATTTTCATAAGAAATAATTTTTCGATAGCGCTCAAATTCCACACGAATATAATTATTCATAAAATTAAGGTTCTGTGAAAATATCAATACAATCGAATAAAGCATGTAGGTGTTATTAGTCGAAGAATTTTTTAAAAAATCGAAAAATCGTAAAATTGCGATTTTAATGAGAAATAATTTTTCGATTGCGCTCAAAAACGTGGCAGTTCTAAGTTCAGAGATTTCGAAGGTCCCTAGAAAATTTCATCGCAATTGGAGTACGGTTTAACTGGAATCGTGTTAACAAACAGACAAAAATCAAAAAAAAAAAGAAAAAAAAATTCCGGATTTTTTTCTCCAGTGTAGTAAAATGGAATCTTCGCTTCGCGCGGTACGCTCTTTTACGCTCATCCAATAAATTTAAACTAAGGACAACAAAGAATAGAATAATCAGTACCCGGGTTTTGGGAAACTAGCCACTCTTCAACTCTCCACAGTTTTGTTTCACACTCGGGGGGGGGGGGGGGGGGGGGGGGGGGGGGGGGGTAATATAGTCAACGATTAGTTAGTAACAAAATGGGCCTCACAAAAAAATTTAGCCCCCGGCCTCTAAATATTTTAATAGGGCCCTGACGAGATGTTCGGGAGACCCGGAACAAGTCCGTCGAGATAGCTGAAGTTTTCAAGAATTTTCTTAGTCTTAAGCGTTTGCAAGGTTTTGGCCTGTTAAACAGACCTCGGACATGTTATCACTATTGACGAGCTCCAAAAGGTCATTGCCAATAGAATATTAGCCCCTAATGGGGCATGCGATGCACCCTAAGCTGGTTTCTTCAGTAACTTTAGAAAAAAAAAAACTGTCATCGAGATCACAATACAGACCATTAATCCCCCAGGAAACCTTAGATAACTTTGGTCACCAAAAACTCTTTAAATGGCGATGATTTGGGTTTACCTACTCACTCTAAGAGGGAAACCTTTCCACCAGATCTTCTGTCCCTTTTTGAAACCCAGTTCTTTTATAATACACCACGCCATCTTTTTGATCCAAGTGTTCCTAGAACGACATGGAAATTTCAGAACAAATCTGGGCTACGATAATAAAAATAATAATAATAATAATAATAATAGTATAATAATAAAATAATAAATAATTTTAATTAAAAATAATAATATAAAAATAAAAAATAATAATAATAACCCCAACATTGTTGGGGTTACAAGCTAGTCACGCTCGAATAAGTTTGCTGTTAAATTTCTATTGCCGTGAAATACAGCTTTCCCACTCAAATTTTGACTGCATTTGATCACTAGTGGACGTACTACATGCATTGAAGGGAGTATTGTTTTTATTATTTAACATTATTTTTTGTAGTTTTATGATTGAATAGACCTGGCTTTTAAATTGCATTGAAACAGTTGAATTTTTAATTTTTGACAGTTAGTGGTAGGCATAATATTCATTTAGAGGCATTATTGAACTTCAGCAGGTAATTATCTAAATAGTATAAATTTAGCTTTTACGTAAGCACCGTTAATTATTTTGCAGAATCGAGAAGAATGAAGTCTTCTAAATTCGTCAAATAAGAAAAGATTTATAAAAAACGAAAAGGCAAGGAGGTTGAGAAGCGAAGACCTCATCACCGCCCTGGAATTTGATAAATCATTGAGAAAAGTGTTTTTCATTTTTTTTAAGTGCATTGACTTTATAAACAATAACAAATAATAGGTGACTTTGACAGAAGTAAATTTAATTTATCTAGAACAAGGAAAATAGGGAATAACAGACGATGGATGTTTCTGTAATGGAATCATTACAGACCACCAAGCTGGAAAAATGAGACGGGCGCATCAAATGGACAGAAGATATGAACATTTGTGTGATGCGTAGCTATTATAGGGTAACGTTATTAGAGACTGTTTTAATAGGTTATAGACAAGAGCTCCATAGGGAGTTTGTACGTGAATATCCGTTTTTTAGAAGTAAGTGAACGAGAATGCTGACCAAAGAAGAATTATATTAAAAATAAAATGTTACCAGTAAACATATTAAAATAGAAAAAAACGCGAAGTGAAAAAACCCTACAAGCGCATCAAGATGATAACGCAATACATCAGCAAGGACAGCGAAAAAAAAGCCCACTTCATACCAGAGCTACTAGAACTACCAGAAATACCGGTATTGCCATACCTGCAAGAACTTTAAAAATCTACCAGACACACCAAACTTCCAGACCAACCAGAACGTCCAGACCTATCAGAACGTCCAGACCAAACCAGAACATCCAGATTTCCAGAACGTCCAGGCCTACCAGAACATCCAGACCTACCAGAACGTCCAGGCCTACCAGAACGTCCAGAACCACTAGAAATCCCAAACCAACCAGAAGATCAAGATACCCAGAACAACTAGACGATCAAACACAGAGGTAGATATGCATAACGCAATAGAAAATACACCTGACATGATCAATCTAAAGAACATCCTAGCTTTAGCATTTACAACAGCCATGTCAGAGTTTGCGCACATACAACCAAACAGAAGACCATACATACCTAAACCCAAGCATTAAAAGGGAAAATGAAGACAGGGGTACACATAATGAACACCATATTTTATCAGATTACACACAAGACAACTATCATTTTGAAAGACGTTATTGCGGCAATTATTGGGGCCACTGTAGCAGTGGTTAGATTTTTGGGGCTTAAAGGTAAATCTGAAACATCTTCAAAGACAAAACAGGAGAAGAAAATTTACGAAATGGGAAAAGCGACTAGTTGGGAGAATCGTTGACCCTTAGGAGAGATATCGGTCGACTGGAACAATCCCGTATGGGTAATCGATCTAAAAATGTGATAAGATACTGCCAAAATATATTTGAAAGATTCAAGGTTCACGCAAAGCATGAAACACTTAACGAATTCATCACGAATTTGGATACCTTAAAAAAAACAAAAAAAACAAAGTGCTCTAGCTAAGAGATTAAAAAGATATAAACAATGTAGTATTAGAAAGAACAAAACCGAAAGTTTAAAGAAAAGGAAAAAAAGTTTACCAACAACTATCTTACCGAAGAAATAATAGGAAATGGAACACCAACTAAGACAGAGATAGAAGAGTTTGGACAGGAATATGGGTAACCCGGTAGCACACAACCAGGATGCACAATGGGTTCAAGATGAAATAGCTAGGATGAGCGATATTAATGAATGAATTCGAAGGTATAACTAAAGATGAATTAAAGTCGACAATCAGTGCTACACATAGCTGGAAGCACCAGGTAATGATAATATTCAAAATTTTTTGGGATAAGAAATTCAATACTACTCACAATCAAATTAAAAAAATGTCCTCAACGAGTTTATAAATGGAGTTAAAGAAATACCCGAATTTTTTACTGAAGGAGTAACCTTTCTCAAAACCCAAAGGACAATGACACAAAGAACCCAAATAAATATCGGCCAATTACATGTCTACCAACTATATATAAAATATTGACTTCATGCATAACAAATAAAGTATATAATCATTGCGAAAGAACACAAAATCATGGCCTAGGAACAAAAAAGGGTGCTGTAAAACTCACAGGGATGTAAAGAACAACTTATTATTGACTCTACTGTAAAGATCAGGCACACAATAAGAAAAGGAATATTCACGTAAACTACATTGACTACAAGAAAGCCTTTGACTCAACACCACACAAATGGCTTATTCAGATTTTACAAATATATAAAATCCCAAACCCAGTAATTGTAAACTTTTTGAAGACAGTAATGGAGAATGGAGAACAAAAACTAAAACTAAATATGAAAAACCAGCAGATAACTACAGATCCAATACAAATTAACGTGGCATTTTCCAAGGTGACTCATTAAGTGCATTATGGTTTTGTCTGTCATTAAACCCACTGTCACATATGCTTAACGAATCGACATACGGATTTAAAATTAAGGACAATAATGTGGTATGTCACACAATTTCCCACCTATTCTACATGGATGACCTAAAGTTTATGCATCAAATTTTGCTCAAATAAACAGTCTATCAATACAACATTAGAATTTAGTCAAGATTCTGCATGGAGTTTGGAGTAGACAAATGTAAGACGCTACATATCGAAAAGGGTAAGGTTACACAAACAGAAGATTCCAGCTAGATGATGGAAATAGGATTTGGGAAAAATGGACGATAACGATGTATACAAATATTTAGGATTCTCACAAGCTGCCAGAATTGAACAAAGTTATGAAAGCAAAAAATTTATAGATACATACAAGAAACGACTAAAGTCTATCCTCAGACGCAACTAAACGGTAAAACAAGATCACAGCAAAAAAATCATTGCTGTACCAGTACTGACAATTCATTCGGAATCATTAAATGGACGCAGACAGACATCCACGCGTTGGAAATATTAACTCGTACTACACTTTCCAAACACAGAATACATCATCCTAAATCAGCAATAGAGAGATTGACACTTCCAAAGAAAAAGGAGGACGGGGCCCCAATTGATCTGAACAACTTATATTATAAACAAATAGACATTTAAGAAAATAATTTTTTACAAGAGCAACCAAACCACACTGCATAGGGCTGTGGTGCTAGCTGACAAATCATTAACTCCACTCAATCTAGCAACGAAAATGTCAAACTACAAGGGAAACTCATAACTGACGCTTCAAAAGAGTTACGTCTCTCAGAAAAGACCCTACACAAGAGACATTATGATGAACTACACAAAATCACGTAGATATTAAAGCATCAAAAAGGTGGTTAAACAACGGGGAACTATTTTTGGGGAAACGAAGGTTTATGATGGCTATTCAAGACAGAGTGATTGCGACGAACAATTATAAAAAAAACATAATACAAGATGCGACAGTAAAAGATCAATGTAGAAAATGTAGTGCAAAGGGTGAAACAATCGAACACATCATATCCCGGTGCAAGTCACTATGTCAACAGATTACCTCTACAGACATAACCAAGTAGCCAAAATTATTCATCAAAACTAGCAATCAAGTACAACCTCATTGACACACACACACCTTACTACAAATACAAACCAGAGAAAGTACTAATAGTAAAGGGTTACAAATTTTATTACGACCGCACAGTTATAACAGACCAAACGATACTCACAACAGACCGATTTAATAATAATTGACAAGAAGAACAAGAAACTACCCTTATCGACGTTGCTATCCCAATGTGCCATAAAGTCGAGACCACGTGGGAAGAAAAAAAATTGACAAGTATAGTGAAATTGCAATTGAGATCAAGAAGATGTGGAAACAGAAAAGGTAAATACAATCCCATTCATTATCAGCCAACGGCATCATACCGAAGAAGCTACATGAAAGCATTTAAAAAACTAGATCTTCAACCCATGTATACATCGAGACTCAAAAGGCAGTAATACTCAACACGTGTAGAATAGTTCGTAAATTTCTAAACTAAGATTGATACTTCGAGATTTCGAGCAGCTTCCATCCTGACATGGTTTTCGTGGTTTCCCATAGTCCGAAGAGCAAATGCTAGGGTGGCGAGAGAAATCGGCCACGACCGTACACAGCAGAAAGAAAATATTATCTACAAACAATATTACAATTTTAAATGACTTATTTTAGTTAGAGTTAAGACAAAAGTATATGTATTTAATAGGTACACATGGAAGTACTTGACGTAAATCCGTACAACATGTTAGCTCCGGTTTTAACCGAGTTTGTATGAATACATCCAATAAAATATAATTATAATAATAATAATAATAATAATAATAATAATAATTATAATATAATAATAATATAAAAATAATAATAATAATAATAATAATAATAATAATAATAATAATATAATAATAATAATAATAATAATTATTATAACAAGCTAACGACACAAATTGGCACAACGCGTGAAAGTAGCTCTTGACTAAAATCGTTGTAATGTGGTATTTAAATAGAATTTTGTGTTTATACAGTAAGAGTTTATAGTATTGACAGTTTTCTATAAGTGGTATCGTTAGTGGGTAAGTACCTACACGTTTTATACAAGATTTTGTACATTTTAAAAACTATTTTTTAAAATGACTTTGAGGGAAACCCCCAGGCCTAATTAAAATGACGGCGAATCATGGTAACGCGATATGAAGGGGCTTTGACTAGAAGATATTACATGCTCGAATGGGGTAACGTGGTGTTGATGTTGTTGAGATCTTTGGAAGAGCGGAAACACGGCTAACCCCGAAGATTAAAAGTCAAATATCTTGAAGAACAAATCCAAGGATGTTAGAAAGAAGTTGAAAATATTGTAGATCGAAATATGGCCAAATACCGTAATAAAAACACTAAAGTTTTAATACAGGAAAGATGGCTGTGTTTCCATTGTTGTGGGAGGAGACAATTGGGATCAGCGCCCCTGGGGGGCATTGGCGTTACATTGGGCGCGAAATTCAAACACTGGAGTTGCGCATAGATGGCCAGGTTTGAATGTAATTTTCTTTTTCACTTCAGTGGGAAAGTACGTAACACAATTCGAAAGGGTGTAAATGGACATCTAAACCAGATGCTTTTTCAGAATTCCGAGATTTATGGGATAATTGCAGGGTGGGGGGATAGCTTCAATAGTAGGCTTTGGGTAGTTAAAAAGAATATTTAACGATAAATTACCTTCCTGAAATGATCAAATTGACTGAAGAAAAATTACCTAGGGAAATTCTAAGTAATGCATTGCTATAAAAATGTCTCAGTGCTAGAAATACGATGCTCTAATCTCGAAATAAATTTTAGATTTTCCATCTTAAATATCCAATTATTTTATACCAAATTAGCAATCAAACAAGGAATGATGCCCCTGGGCAAGTACGTGTAAAATTTACTATTGAAAAAATTTTTAAACTCGACTATTTTAGACAATAACTGCTTGCACCTTAGTGGATAGACAAAAAGACGGTGTGCTAATTACATTACTTTAATAAATAAATAAGTTTTATTTAGAGTCTACTCACTCAGTTATAAAAAACTGATTTTCAGTGGGGGACAGTAAATCAAAGCGCCCAAAACCCAAACCCTGTGGGCCCCGACGCAATCGACGAGTGAGCGATAACCAACCAAAGATCGTATTTTTAATAGGAAATATAGCAATCAGTGGGATGGACAGTGGGAAACCCGCGGATCAACGCCAAATCAACCAGGCCGATTCAGAACAACTTTAAAAAAAAAAAAATTTGGGGGCACTGTTTAATTGCATTGAAACACCAAGACATTGGGAGGAAGGTTGGCTTCCATGCTAATTTTTATGCTTTAATGTAATGGTATATTCAAAGAAGAACAGTGTTTATACTATAAAAATGTTTTATATTTATTATATTTTTTGTGGGAAACCTACCCAGGGTGCAATGCATGCTCCTCAACTAGGTATATTGGAGTTCGGACAATTGTGAAGGGACGTACGAGGATACATCCCGAATCAGAGTTGCGCGCTTAACGCTCGAGCCAACACTGTCGGTTGTACTAATAAACTTGGGGTAGAGAAGAAAACACACAAATCAGATTGATTAATTTGCATCTTTATTTCACACACAGATAATGAAATCAAAGAATATGATAATATCAACGTTACAACCAATCAAAGTGTACCAAGAACTAGATTAATAATACAAACACAATTTAATGCCAAATTTTGCAACAATACAACAGAATTATTTTTCATTTTATTTCATTGAATTTTACTTGTCCAAACATCCTCATCTTATACATAAAAAGGATATAATGAGTCATGACTTTATTATACAATAATTAAAATAAAACGTTGGACTAGGAATTTGAAAAGCAATGCTTTAGTCACTTAGTATTACGGGTATGTTCAAACAAAATGTGTTTGAATGAGCAATATAGCTATATAGTCGACCTTACGCTCTCACATGATTGCGTGGAATAATACAACATAATATTGTTGTTACACATTATACACCTTAAAACAATAGATAACATAACCATAATTACTTGATTCATTATTTTAATGACAGTCGAACTGGCGCCGTGTTAGGCTACAAAATTGTGATACAATAATAAATGAAAGCCGCCAACCATCAGCTAAAGCAAACCATCTCCAGTCATTTTTTTTTTTGTTTTTTTTTTTGTTTTTACCCATCTGTATATGTTTTAGGGTACTTCCAATTTGTGCATTTTTTGTAGCAGTTTGCCTCTCCAAACTTTGTCAAATGCCGCTCTAAAGTCGACCAGTACTACCAAGGCCAAGGTTGAAAGTTTTTTGTTAAACCCTTCCTTAAAGGGGTATTAAACCGCTAAACTCAAAAAATATATTTCATTCAGGCTAACTAGTAATGAATTTAGCAATTAACAGAAAAATTATTGGGGCCACCATGACCTCCCCAAAAATTGTCAAACATGACATTTTTCGAGCTAGGTCCCATCGGCAAAAATCTCCCATAAGAAATAACATGGGAACGATCTTTATGCCCCGTGACCTTGGAGGATTTTGATCCAAAAAAATATTGGTCATTATTGACTTACTCTACAGCCTTTTTTGTAAATTTTCTATATTTTGTTTTGTAACTTTGGGCAAGTAGTTTGGTCAAAATATGCTGATTACCAAGATGGGGTGTGATTTTGGAATGCATATTTTTGCGTGTTTGAGGGTATATTTGGGCACAGTTTTAAGACACGATGCTATAAATGGGCATTTTAGATTCGTACTATGCTCTAGTATCTATGTGGACCGAAAAAGAAGCAGGTTAAAGCCGATTTTAGAAATTTCCCAAAACACCAATTTTTGCAATTTCTGGATCAAAAAAATTGAAAAATTCGTGTTAAATCACAATTACAAGATAATTTTTTTTAAACTGTCATTTTAGTGTAGTATTGTGCTATAGATCACGTGGTAAAAAAATAATTTTTTGGGTTTTTAGCCCCTTTAACATCCTGCATGAGATATGCTATCTGGTCGACAGTACTGCGATTATTACGGAAAGCAGCCTGATGTGGTGTTAAAAGCCGGTTTGATTCTAGGAAATTTCTCAGTCTGAAGTTTACCATGGGCTCCATTACTTTTGCTGTCATTGTAGTTAGAGATGTCTGTAACTTTCAATCTTGCTGCTGTATTTTCCCCTCTTCAGTAGAGGGATGACTTCTGCTTTTCTCCAGCTGCCGGGTAAATTTCCTTCCCAGGTTTTTATTGCATAGGTTGAGAAGAGTGCTCTTTCCCTCAAAATCCAGATTCTTAGAAATTCTGGATATATTAGATCGATTCCAGGAGATTTTTAACATTTTAGTTTATTTAGTGCTGATTGAAGTTCCCATAGAAGAAAGGGGCCGTTATATGGGTCCAGTCTGTCATCCTTGTATTTTTGCTTTTCTACTCTTATATGTTTCTGGTTTGTATGGTTACTCTGCTTAGCCAAATATTCACAGAATGCTTCTGCTTTGTCTTTGTCTGCTGTTAGCTGCTTTTTTTGTATTCTATGGGTTCGTTCTTGTCCTGTTGTTTATCCCTATTACACATGGTAGAAAAGAATTATGTGCCTTACTCCCATCTTTTCTGAAGTCTATGCTCTCGGCAAACTCGTGGAAGGTTTTTCTTTTGCATTCGATGACATGTCTCCTGAACATAGCTTGTGCTTTCCTTAGCTTGATCATATCCTGCATGTCTCCGGTTCTTTCCGCTTCCTTTCTTTTGTGATCTCTTTCCTCTTTTAGTTCTTGTAGATGTTCGTTCCAAAAGGGTTTATATTTCTTCACCTTTCCCCTTGGTATGAATTTTATCGCTGTTTCTTGTAGTATTTCGTTAATCTCATTATTCTCTTGTTCTGTGTTATCTGCCATACTCTGTTGGTAAACCTTTCTTCAGTGTATCTTCTGAATTCCTTCCACTTTGCTTTCTTAAAGTTCCAGCTTACTCTTATGTCTCTGTCCTCCCTCGGAACTTTCTCTCTGGTGATGAGTATCATTTTGTGTCCTTCAATTATGTATGCATTATCTTCTTTGCTTTCACATTTTGTTTGCTTTTTACGTGTCTGCCAGCAACTTCTTTCGTACCTTTAACGTAACAATTTATTAATACGTTAAAGTACTTACTTAAAAAGATTTTGACACATTCATCGCACACTGGACAGTTTTCAGGTACGTGAACAAATCTTATAATTTTTGCTTTAATTCCAAATAATCGGTTTTTTTTAAAATGCTTAAAGTATGTTTTGAATACAGTTTGAATGCGCAGACATAGTTTTTTCGCCGCAGAATTTGGAAAAAGCATTTTGGCTTTGGCATCGTATTTCTTTAACCCAATGTGGATTTCATCGGCACTGTAAGTCCGAGCGTATGAGGCGAATTCGGTTTTGCAGTCCTTGTGTGGCAATTGACTACATGCCCACCCTGTCACGTAAACTGAACTGTTTGCTTCAACGATATTTAAAGGACTATCATCTATGGCTATAGCTGTCTCCGACTGCTGAGGTTGTGCCACAAGATTAATGAGTAAACTTGACTTTTGAAAGTCTGACCTCTTTACTAAATAGGAAGAGAAATCCATTTGACAATTACTATCTTTTGAAGGAGTCAAAATTTGATGACACATGAGGGATCGAATTGAAGATCGAAATTGAGAGCAGTCTGGAGTTAAGTTATTACCACCTTTAGATCTAATTAATGAGAATGTGTTTTCTATGCAATCTTGAGTAAGGCGACGCGTCATTAAAAATTTGAAATTGTAGTTACACCTTAAATCATCCCACAAGTTCTGTAGGGAAGCTATGTTTAAAAGCCATCCTTTAACACAAGGAGGAATACTCCGATTTCTATTGTGAAACGTTATAGACTGAAGTAATTGTTCCATCTCGTTAAGGAATAGCCAATGTTTCGACCCTACAGAAACGGCACGTCTAAAAACTTTGGCACCAAACCTCTGAGAAGAATTAAAAACATCAAACAAAGAATCGAATTTCTCTATAAAATCTGCAGTAAAAGCAGCAGATCGAGGCATGTTATTTAACGAAACATGTGTTAAAATGCCTCTACTTACTGAATAGCTTAGTAGTTGAGAAGCTAAGCACACTCTCATTGGTGAAAAGGGAGGTAAATCAATGTGCTTCTGGGTAACCTTAGGGGCAAGACGGGGGTTCATTTTCATGTCTTTATCGATGAAGTCTCTTACATGGTCAAAAGTACAGAATTTATCGTTAAAAGTAAGGTTGTATTTTTTAAAATTATTCCTTATTGACTTTAAAAGATGGGGAGCATCAAAAAACACATGCACTCTGTCCCCATCCAAATCAATGTAAGGTGAATCAGGGTTTACATTCAATAGTCTGTGCATTTTTATGTTATTAGAACCCTGATCACTCACCAACACCTTGGGGATAAAACCAGTTTCTCGAATTTTTCTTAACGATAGTAGCACTACATCTTTCAAAAGCTCACCATCCATAGGCCCCTTGGTTACAAAATACCCTAAAACTTGTTTAAAGTTTTTTTTTATACCTCTAATCATTACAACCAATGCTTCATTTGCAAAATTTGGTTCAGAATCGGCATTCAAGTTAACATTTTTATGAGGAATACCGTGTCCAACGTCGGGAAAACCCTCAAAAACATCCATCCTAGCATTAAACGTTATATTTTCTTTAAGCGACATCTCATCAATAACAACTGTTACAACACGATCTTCCATTGGCAACAACTCTGCTTTAAGTTTCAACATTTGTAAGATGTTGTCATTTATACCTGGCTCAACGGCTAGATTTTGTAGCCAACTCCGCAATGACCGGACAGTAGGAAGACAAAAATGGTTTCGTAAAAATCGGTAAGCCCTAGGGGAACAATAATGAATAGCAAGAGCAAAATTTTTGTCAAACTCCGAGTATCGTCTACCCTTTCGTTTTTTTCCACGAAGCTTAAGCTGCGACACAATGAAATTGTCTTTGAGAACAGAGTTTGTTAAATTACCTATGTCCTTTAACTTGTCGACTTTTCGTTCCAGGTCTGAAGCGTGTTTTCTCAACTCTCTGATCACCTTTCTTTGTCTTGAGGCATTTTTCTGTTGCTGGTGCAGCTTTTGAGACATAATCCGTAACCGCTCTTCTGGGTTTTCTCTAAACCGCTTTGGGGTACGGGCATCGGGTAGTTGATCATTATCTGTAACAATATCGAATTTCCTCTCAATACAATGCATGCATGCAAATTTAACCGAATTGCTTTGGAATGCCACTCCTAATTTCATAGAGATGTGTTAAATAATAATAGCACCCCGACACACACCACAAGCAGTTATATTTTTATTCAAAACACACTAAGTCAGGACCGGCACCTCCACCAATAATGTAAAATCTGGACCCGGCCCATCCACCATTCCTCAAAATAATTTTCCGAAAACCGGAAAGCCGGATAGGCTCTCAATGACGTAGCTACACGATCTTACCTATTTCGGGTGATTTAACATCACTACACGAAACAAAATAATAACATTCCCACAAAATATAGCTGTATTAACTTGTCAAACAAATTGAACTAGCCTGTTTTAGTCTAATCATGAAGGTGCCCTATGGGATATTAAGCCGCAATAGACTTATTTTACCGGACCCAGGGGGATGGGGAAATCCCCCCCACACTTGTTCCCGTGACCCCCAACCCCACACTTCAGAATGTTGCACCTGAAAAACTAGTAGTAGCCGGTATACGAAGGACTTTGTGTTCCAAGGGTGTGTGCTGACTTGTGGCTTGCTGGAAGGATGCACAAGCCATAAAAAGATAATCAGCTAATCTATTCCTTCCCCCCCCCCCCCTCCATTCGAAAAGAAGTTCCTACGCTACTGACGACATGCCTAAATACAGGCCCATTTTATATTATATGTAAGTTCATAAGTACCGGTACTCAAACAAGTAGGCCTACATAAAACTTACCGCTACTTGATGCATTTATCACGACGTGTACGTCTTCAATGTTGATGTTTGTGTTGGTTCTGAAAGTTTCAGGAGTAGGTCAAAAAGTCCTCTTTCTCGTCACATCGTTTCTTTGGGACTTGGCATTTTTTTGGGTTTTCCACGTCATTCTGATTTATGTTGTCATCCCGATACAAATTTAATGTGGGAATAGAACCGGTCTTAGCCTAGAAAAATTAAAGACACACATGTGGACAACAATCAAAAAAAAGTAGGTCTACTGGGAGTGGTACATAACCATAGGCCTAGTTTAAAATCTGTTTTATGACTAGGCTTATTCCGCAGCCTAGGTAGCCTATAGGCTATGCAATGCAGGTTTAGGTAGGCAATGGTCTCTTAAACCCCCGACTTTTCGTAGCGGTTTCGGAATCAGTATCGCTAAAGTGTTCGGAACAAGTCGGTGGCTCTTATTAAGAACACCATATCCAGCCGGGTCGTTTAGTATTGCATCGGGTCCTGCCGACGGCATTTAAGCACCCATTGTTGACATCTGCATAAATGGAACATATTATTAGAGATGCAGAGACCGTGCCCCGGGTCTGTGCCTGATACAGATAAATAGAAGTCCTACTCAAGTAGCGGTCGCTAGAACGACGAACCAGCTTGAAAATCTAAAACAGATTTTCCCAATGTTATTTTGATTCGTTGTCCGAGCGGCCACTACTTTAGATCCCATCTAGGGGCCCACTCTATGCTAGGCCTACGCCTTCCGCTTACAAAAATTATTTATTTCGGTACTTACGTCTGTGGGTTCTTCGGAAACCGAATACGACAAAGTGCGATTCTTCAAACCGTAATTTGTACACCCATAAGCGGAACACTACTTCCAGCCATAATTAATCATTTATAATCTAAGGGCCGTTTTTTCAATCAGTCGTTTAAAGAGTTCGTCAGCTAACAGACTGTTAATTTTACAAAATATGTTTTAATCAATGGTTGTGCAGTTTGCGTTTTTCAATGTGATTTTAAGTCTCCGTTAACTAACGAAGTCTTCCAAAGCAGTGCACCACACACTCGGCCGTGGCGAGCCCGTTACAAGAAGTAAATGTCCGCAAAATAACAATTCTTACACAAATGCGCGTCCAAGACGATTTTAATAATTATTTTATTGTAGCACGCATCCATATTGACGATCAAAACATATTATAAAATGTGTTTTTCTACCTCAGCTCATTGCGTATAAGTAGCCGGGTAGCGGAGCAAAATCTACAAGGCCGGCATGGCGCCGTGGTAAGCTTCTGGCCTTCCGCACGGAGGGTTGGGGATCGATCCCCGCTAGTTGAAAACTTTTTTTAAATTTTCACACCCACATATTATTTTTTAAGGGTGTTAAAGGGAAATAAAAATGAGGTGATTTTGTTTCATCTTGGAAATTTGTTAATGTTTCACGCTCATAAAGTTTTGAACATTGCGGCGGTAACTTGGGCACACGATTCGCATTTTGAATGTTCAATTTTTAATAATTATTTTGCAGAGTGAGTTCCATTTCCCAAAATGAATTTTTTTTTTTATAAAAAACCCCGGGGGTTAAAATTAACTTTATTCTAGTTTTCCCTTTTGAAAACATAAATAAATTTTTTTCCAATTTGAACCATGTGAATGCACCCAAATGTTTTAATTTTTCCATCAATTTTCCAAAAGCCCTTGAACGAAGCAGGGACCAAAAAAATTTTTAAATTTTTTAAATCGGGGGAAAAACCGTTATGGGGTGCAATTAGCCCCTTTTCAGGTGAACTAGGAAAATGTGCGGATAAGAAATTGTAAAGGGTTTGTCCGAGGGCTTTTTTAGAGGCCTCAACCCCTTTTGGCTTCGCCTTGACTGGGAAAACCCTTGGGAAAAAAAACCTTTCAGTCAGGTTTTCCCGGTCTCGAGGGGGATTTAAACCCCGGGACCCCCCCAAAATCAGATTTCGAGCGTTTAAAGCCCCGAGCCACATTTTTTCCGGTATGATTTAAATAGCATATTGACGAAATTTTGCAGAAAGCATCCTAAAATATGCTCCCCTGGGTGGCTAGTGTCTAGGTCGCAATAAAAACCCATTAAAACAAAAAATACTTTTTAATAAATCACTTGTGACATGTTTTCAGTTCACATAATGAAAAAAGTCCATTTCCCAATATTATCATTTAAAAAGGGCTGAATTCTTTAAAATTAAATAAACTTTTCATAAAAAATAAATTTGTGCATATTTGCGGGGAGTTTTTACGTAATATTTTTGGGAAATTTGTAATTTTTATAAAAAAGTCTTTAATCGGGTCTGTTACACCCTTTAAACGGTTCTTTTTCGGCCCGTAACTTTAACGATCCGTTAAGAGGGTTTTAATAAATTTTATTTAGCGTTAAGCAGCCATTAAAAAACCCACCGACTTCTGCAAATCGGGCTGTTTTAAGCTTTACGAACTCCTTTAACGACCGATTGAAAAACCGGCCCTTAATAGATAAATTTGGCCCAAAACGTTTATCAAAAAATCATTTGGAAAAGCAGAAATTTGGGAAAGCAGTCATTTATTTTTTCTCTGGGATTAAACCCCCTTTTCTGTATGTTTTTTTAATTGTTTGGGGCTTTTCAGATGCGGGGGAAATGAAACCCCAAAGGGCCCCGGGTTCGCTGTTTTTTGTTGCCCCCTTCCGGGGCTTTTTTTTTTTTCCCGCCACCCCTTTTCTGTTTTAAAACGTATTTGGTTTATTACGGAAATTTGATAGGGCCCAACAGCCAAGGGATTTTTAACCTGACAATGTGCATTTTAACCCCCAAAAAACCCTGGAAAACCAAACGATTACGTTTAAATGGACAATCCCAAATGAATTCCAGTAAAAATACGTAATTTCAAGGATAACCCCTAGAAACAAATAAAACGGGATACAGTTTTTTTATTACATCGAGCATTCACCGCCAGACTTTCCCTGTTTAATTTTTGGGCTATGGAAAAACAAATGGGCAAGATCAACAAAGGGTTTTAATTTTTAAAAAATAACCTTATACCGAACAACATTATACAGAAAATAAGAAAAGAAGTAGCTAAAAAATTTGGGCTTTTATCTAAAAATGGCAGAGAAATTATTGAGAACCGCGAGCAGGATGAGGATATGAAGATGATGTAGGTTCATTGGAAAACTCTCAAATAGCCCAGGCAAAATGGAACCACACAAGAACCACAAAAAACCCAACGACCCTTGATTCAGCCCACTCAAAAATGTATGATTTACATTGCAGAAAGAACCCCAATTTAAATTTGATGACGCCAAAAAAATTTTTGCGGAAATGTGTCCTACAAAAAGCCCACAAAAAACCCAAAAATTAAAAAATTCTTTAAACATAATGTCCCATTGCCCAACCAAAAGGGAATAAGTTTTGGGGGAAAAAAAAAAAAAAAAAAAACCCCGAGGGGAACAAAATTGAAATCTATTTTGGGGACTTTAAATCTTTTTTTACTGTGGTGGGGTTTTCCCGAATAGGGAAATTGGGAAAATGAAGTTAAAAAAGAAACTACGGGGGGATAACACTGTACGAGGATTTGGGAAAAAAGCCAAAGTGGGAAAAAAGGGTTAGGGGCCAAATTGAGAGCCCTCAGAAGAGTTTCTCGGACTTTTTAACACAGTACTTTTTAAAAGGTAATAGGGCTAAAATTTAATGCCCAATGAAAATATTTAATTTTCCCGTAGAAGGGAAAATTCCACTAGCCCGAAAATGGAATGTGTCTTAAATTGATTACACGGCCCAACATTAAAAAAAAAACTTAGTGCGCTTTAAAAGAGACTAAAAAAAGGTACAGGTTAGTAAAAGTAAAAAACAACAAAAGGAAATTTTTTCAGCAAAATAAAAAGTATTTCTATCGACAGTTGAAAAATTGGACTTACCCCAATTGATAACGGTACCCACCCAGAGAAGATATAAAATTTTTCGGGTTCAGATACCCTGGAGTAGCCCCTGAGAGCCCCAACAGAAATGCAGCATGGATTGTCAAAAGAAACCCAAGATTGGAGCAATTTAATAAAAATGCCCTTTCAATAGCATTTTCTCTGAAGAACTAATCTAGTATTACTTTGGACCCCATAACGGGAAAAAACTCCCGGAGTTGATAACATCCATAATTTTTTGGTATAAAAGATTCACCTTTTTGCATGAAGATCTAGCAAATTTTTACAGCATTGGTGAAAGGAATGAAGCCATTCCTTTATATTTTAAAAAAGGAAAAAGGACTTTTCCTTAAAACCCAAAGAATGCAGATACACAAAACCCCAGCTCATTTACAGACCAAAAAACTTTGCCTACCAACTGTGTACAATTACTTACATTTTGTATTGCAAAAAAAATTTTTCCCCGCTTTTGTGAAGAAGAAAAATATTTATCAGAAAAAAAAAAGGGGCTGAAAAAGGGTTTTCCCGGGTTGTAAGGAACAGTTGGTTAAAATTTTTTTGGTTTGAGAAAACCCACAGTGTCCAAAAAATATTCAAAACTGCATATATTGCCTAAAAAAGGGCGTAAAACTCTGTGCCTCATTCATGGCTTTTACATATATTGGGAAAAATATACAATAACCCAATATTAATCCCTTTTTTAAAGAAACCTATGAACACATGGAAAACAACTTTTAAATATAAAATTCCCAGAAAAAAATTTTTGTCAACGGGTGAACAAAAAATTTGGGCACGGGGAATATTTCAAGGTGATTTTTTTAAAGGGCCCACTCGGGTTTCCCTGCATGGCTTTAAATCCTTATCAAACTTCCCTAAATAAATCAAAAATCGGTTTTCAAAATCAAAAAAAGTGGTAATAACTATTTGTACGGTCCCCTTTTAATGTAAAAATTGGTTTGATATAAAACTATATGCGATTACAGATGCACAACTCAATCATCTTTTTACAAATCCCCAAAATTCGTTTACCCCAAGATTTCCCAAATGGGTTTTGGGAATTAGAAAAGTGAAAAAATATTATGTGTCAAAAAGGGGAAAAGTTCAAGTTTCCAGGGTGTTCAACTATCGGTGAAATTGTTTTTAAAGGGAAAATGGAAAAAGGGGAGGTGTATAAATCCCTTGGGGTTCATTCAAGCTGAACAGTTTTCATCAAGCGGAAGCGAAAAAACAACCCTTAAAGTACTTTTGTGAAGAGAGTAAAAAAATACTGAAACCCAAATTTTTTAAGGGGAAAAATAAGTGAAAGAAATTAATCTTTGCAGTCCTTTTTTTAAATGTTTTCCTTTTCGGTTTTTTAAAACCCTGGACAAAAAACTGAGATCCCAAGAATTTTAATCAAAAAAAATGGGAACTTTTCCCAAACAAAAAACCGACTTCACACCCCGAGCGGGGGGTCGAACGGACGACTTGTCTGGGTTTAAACGGGGTGGAAGAGGATAACTGATTTAAAAAACGCACTAACAATAAAATTTTTTTAAGGGGAATATTTCCCTATAGAAAAATAATTTTCGCGATTACATCAGCGGTAGTGCAAGGGGGATGTCAACCTCACACCATTAGACTCCCTAATAAATGAAAAATTTTGCGGGAAAATCTCATAAGTGATGATATAAAAGAAAAAATGGGAAAACTTAAAAAATCTACAGGGGAGACACACCAAAATTGCATCGTGTTTTATGTAGACACTGATGCATCTAATAAATGGTTACAATTGGGCGATTTTTTCGGAAAACAGAGGGATTTTTCAGGGCCCCCAAAAAACGGATCAAGAAATTTTGCTAAAACAAATTACAAGAAGCACATCTTTAAAAAAGAAAAGAAAATTTCCCTGGATGAAAAATGTAGAAAGGGGCCATTTGCCCAAATGAGACCATAGATAAAATGTAATATCGGGTTTGTAAACTTCTAGCCCATCAGACTTTTGAAACAGAAAATAATCAATTTGCCAACTAATTCACCAACACTGGGCCCCAAAAAGTGTTCTTTTAATGGAAAACATTGTCACTATAACAATACTCTTTTAAACATACGCCCTTTGGGGGGGAACGGGGTTTTCCACAAAAAAACATTTTTTTTTCCCACACCACGAGGGGGCTGTGATACGGAATTTGGGTGGCCCAAACCCGGAAAAGGGGGATCGAGGATTTCGAAAAAAAAATCCCCCCGGGTTTTCCGCGCGGACCCCGTTTTCCCCCCCCGGGTTTTCCCCTCAAAAATTTCCCAAATTTTTTTTCGGGGCCGGGGGGTTTTTCTGCATTTTAAAGGGCCCGGGGGAAAAATTTTTTCCAAAATTTTTTGGCGTAAACCCTCATCTCGGGAGGTGGGCAATACGCATGGGGGAAAAAGCGTAACCTTTTTAAAAAACTCCCTTTTAAAACCCCGGGCCCTCCACGTACCAAAATTTTTTAAAAAATTTTTGGGGAAAACTCTGGGAGTTTTGTTTTTGGTGTTTTTGAAAGTTTTTAAAGAGGATAAAGAAGAGAGTGAAAAAAAATTTTTCCCAAAAAATTTTTCTTTAAAAAAACCGAAAAAAAAATTCCAAAAGTTTTCTTTTTTTCCCAGTGCAAATTTTAAAATGTTAAAAAGTCAAATTTTTAGCGGGCCCCAAAAAAAACTTTTTCGTTTTTCAACCCCTTCGTTAGGGATGAAATTGTATCAGAAAAACAATATTTTTTGTGAAACCGAAACCCGAACCCGCCCGAAAAGGTACAATGTTGAATGACGTCAGGGACGTCCTTTTTTAAGAAATGTCCAACTTTATGGGCCGAAATGGGGAAGGGGAAAAATATTTTATCTCGAGCAAAAGGGTTTTGATTCACAAAAATTTTAATCGTTTCGTCACGAATGATTTGGCCCAAAACTTTTTTTTTATTGTACTATTTCGTTTTACGATAGGGAAAATTTAAAAATTTCCCACTTAAAAAAATTTTTATTTTTCTAAAAATATTTTGCACCAAATTTAAAGGGGTGGGCGGGGGGGGTAAAAACCCAAGTTTTTTTAGTTGTAATGTTGTGCTATTAAAAAAAAAAATGATTCGGGGAATCCGGAAATGAACTTTTTAAACTTTTTCTTTTTTCCCCCTCTGGGGGGCGAAAATTCCCTTTTTTACCTTTTAAATTTTTACATTTTTTGTGAGCACTTTTTCTGGATAAATGGGCCCACCTTGGGGGTCGTAACCCCAAAGGAGACTTTTTTTTTTAAAAACGTAAAATTCATTTTGCACCCAGGGGGACTTTTTATCTACATTTTCATAAAAAAAAACTTTGTGTTTTTTTTCCCTTCGGCCGTTTTTTTTCCTTTTCCGACAACAATCCATGTGTAATTTTTTTTAAAAGAATGTAATAGCATTTTTTTTCCAACATAAATTTTTTGGGATGCCCCAAAAGGGGCCCTATTTGGGGAATTTTGGCCCCTACCATTTTGGGGGGCAAATTTAAATTAATATGAACATCAATCTTAATAAAAAAATTTACTCCGCCCTCACTTTTCAAAGGTCCTGAGCGCCAAAATTTTGAAACTTGAAAATTTTAATTTGTAATTAAAAAACCGTTAAAAAAAATTATTATCTTTTTACATTTTGCATGTTTACTGTGTTGGGAAAATACTGAGACCCCTATTTGTAGCAAAATCTATTTATATCTAAAGGTGTTTAAAAGATGTGCAATGCTCTGCATAAAATGAGGCCCTAAAAGGGTTTTAACCCTACTATCCAATTCAAAAAATAAATTTCCCAACAAAAATATTCCCCTTTAAAAAGGTTTTCACGTGGAAGATAATGACATTCAAAATCCAAAATGACCCCCCCAATGGGTACTTAGAACTTAAACAAGCCTACAAAAGCTTTATGCGTCCCTAGCCCTTTCCCACCAGGTAAAAGGGGTTTTTTTAAAGGGGGCTTTTTTGGAAAAGAAAAAATATAAAAAAAAGTAAAAAAAAATTTAAAATTTTTTTGAAATGATTTAATTTTATATAAATCAATGAACCACTACGGGGGTTTGGGGTTTTATGAAAAAGGGGCAATCGGGGCCCAAAACCACTTTGGGGGAAATCCCAGACTTTTTTTTGTGTGGGGGGGGGGGGGGGTGGGGGGGGGAAATTTGTATAGTCAATTTTTCCCAATATTTAAAACTTTTAATATTTTTGGGGAAATGAAATTAATTTTTTTGGGTTTTTACGTCCCCGGGCCGCGTCCAAGGCATCCGAATTTCGAGGACTTTTTTTTGACTTAACCCCGAAATGACACATTTTTGGGGGGGGGGGGGCGAGGGGGTTTTGGGAAAGGGGTTTTTTTAATAAATTTGATAAATATTTTCAAGCCTTTTGACGAAATTATGTTCAATCCAAATTATTCCCGTCGTGAGGGGCCAAGATGAGGGGTTTTAACAAAGTGGGGGGGTGGGGGGGGGAGTGAAGTCGCCCTTTTCCATAAAAAAACCCTTAAATTTTTTTTTGTAAAAATTTGGGAACTTTTTTCGGTTTGTTTCTTTCAAATTTGTCACATGGCTGCGGCAAGGCATCCGATTTTGGGGAGACTGTTTTGACTAGACCCCCCGAAATTTACACATTTAGGGGGGGGGAGGGGGGGGGGGGGTTTTTGGGAAAAAAGGGAAAATTAATACATTTGTTTCACTATCTTAAAGGGCCTTTTTTGCAAAAAATTAGGGTTTAAAATACCAGTTTTTTCCCGGGTCGTGAGGGGTTTTTGTGAGGGGTATGAAGGTGGAAGGGGGGGAAGGGGGGGGGGTAAATCGATTTTTCCCAGAAACATAAAAAACCAGGGAACAGGGACTGCAGGAGGGAAAAAAAAAACGTTACGATCAAAATTTTTGGGCTTTGGGAAATTGACGTGTTTTGACCCAGGACTACCGTCCCCTTTTTTTTGGGGGTCCCCAAAGGGAAATTTTGGGATTTGTTTTTTTTCATTTTTAGTTTTTCGCCAAACCCAAAAAAGGGTCAGGGGGCCGGGTAAAAAAACATAGTCAGGATCTTCAAATTTTAGACGTGGGGGTAAAAATTTCCTTTGAATTTCTAAAAAAAAAGGGGGGTTGGCCCTTTTTTGGGTATAAAAAAACATTTTTTTTTCGCATAACCGGGGCCGGTCTTCTCCTTTCCCGGGGGCCATTTTGGGCTTTACGGAACCGGACTGACGGGGCTAATTTTTTCGTACCCCGGGAAAAAGCTTTTCCCGGGAAAAATTGGGGGTCAGGGAAAAACCCGGAAAAAGAAAAATTTGTCAGATTTTAAAATTTTTTTCCCCAAAATGTTTCGGAGGTCAAGGGGCAAAAGTCCGTAAGTTTTTTCAAAAGACCCGTTGGCCCCTTTTTGGGAAAACCCAAAAAAACATTACTTTTTTTAAATAATTTTTCAATTTTTTGTCCAATCTCCGCCATCTCGGACATACGGAACCGGACTTTCAGACGGGGACATTTTGGCATCCCAAAAAACCCCGGAAAATACCAAGTGGTCCCAAAATCAAAAAATGTTTTTTAACAAGGGGTTCGGGAGGAAAAGGCGTTTCCCGGGGAAAAAGCGTCGTGCAAATCGACGCCCAATTTTTTGGGGAAACCCAAAAACATTTTTTTTTCTCAAAAATCGGCAATTGGGGGGGGGGGGGGGGCGTTTGGGGGAAAGGGAAATTTAATACATTTTATCAACACCCCAGCTTTTTGGGGAAAACTAGGTTTAATACCAGCATTTCCATTGTGGGGGGAAACCATGATGGGGGTATATGATGGAGGGGGGGGGGAAGAGGGGGTAAAGTAGAAAAATTTTCAATACATAAACCTTGAAATATTTATAAAAATTTTGTAAATTTTTCCGGGGGGGTTTTTCTCTTTCCCAAATTTCTTTACTTGGGGGGCGTTTCCCCCACACCGATTTTTTGAGAGTTTTATTGGAGGGGGGGGGGGGGGGGGGGGGGGGTTTTTAAAAAATGGAAATTAAAACATTTTATCAATATCTTTTGGCATTTCATTTTTGGGGGGGATACCAATTTGGGGTCCCAAAGGGGTTTTCGGCCTTATTACTATTTTTTTTTTTTTAAAATTTTTGGTCTATTTTTGGAAAAAAACAAAAAACCCGTTTCTTTTTTAAAACTCTGGCCAAATTTTTTTGGGGATGGGTCCATTTTTTGGGGTCTTTTTGGGAAACCCTATTGGTCCCAAAAGCAGCAGGGGTTTTAAAAGGGGGTTTTTTTTAATTGTTTTTAAAATTTTAAAAACATTGGGTTTTTTCCTTTTTCAAACCTCTTTTAAACCCCCCAGCCCTTCCGGGGGGGCGAGTAGGAAACCCCGGGGACTCCCGAAAAAGTGTCGGGAAAAAAAGGAAAGCGTCAGCAAATTTTTAAATTTTTGATTATTCTTGGGCCAAAGGGATTTTGTCGCCTCCGAAATTTAAAAACTGGTTTTAAATTTTCCTTAAACCCCAGAATGAAAAAAAAAAAACTGGGAAAAATGTCTCGGTTTTCCCATTTTTCCCTTTATCAGGAGGAAATGTAAAACCCAACATGGGGGAAAAACCGAACCCTTGGGTTTTCAATAACAGGCAACGGCTTTGGAGATTCCCCGACCTTTGCGGGCGGGAAAACCCCAAACCAAAAGTTACTTGGGGTCGTTGCATTAGCTTTGGGGCCTGGCTTGGCCGGTCCGAAGCGTTTTTATTTTTGGGCATCACATTCTGCAAGGTCAGGACCCGTTTCCCAAAAATTGCTTGTTTGGGTCATGACGTGACGCCGGGAATGTATCGATAGCAGCATTGCATACAAGTAGTATGAATGGGGTCTTTTACACAGAGTCCCGAACAATTGTCCCAGGGAAAAAATTTCTCACACTTTTTTTCACAAAAAGACTTTAAAATGTTCCGGGTTTTGAAAAACATTTTTTTTTTACCGTTAAAATTAAGGCGGCGGACAAACGTCCGGGGGGCGTAAAAAGAAAGTGTCCCGTAAAAAAAAATTTGTCCCCCGGACCTTTTTAGATAAACGACAAAAAATTAAACCCCAAACTACCGAATCCGGGGGCCGGGCTGGACCCGGGCCGATTCGCGATTTTCGCGTCAACGGGGGTTTTTTAAATACGAGGGAAATTTCCCAGTAAAAGGTTTTTTCCCACGCCCCCCGCGTAGCGGCTTTCCAAACCCCCGCTTTTCGCGACTTGTACCAGACCATACTAATTTAAATACCCCAAACCCGAAAAAGTTTAGGGAAAAATTTTGATTGGAAACCCTTTTTTTGATCGGCTGTTATTTCGATAAGACGAACAAATAAAAGGGGCCCGATATCATTTTAACGGATTTAAAACAAAAAAGGGAAACATTTTTTTATTGATGTAAACAATTCCACTAAGTCAATATATTGGGAAACAACGTTTTGGGGCCGAAAAGTTGCCGCTTTCTTTGACTTTGGACAAGAAATAAAAAAAAAAATGTGGAAAAAAGAAACACGTCACTACCAAAACCAAATTTTTTGTGTCACCACGGCATTTAAAACCACACAACCACAATAGTTTTTCACCAACTGGCAAAAAAAAAGAATTTTTCTCAAAATGCAGAAAAAGGGGGTTTTAATTTTTTACATGCCATATATTTCCCAAAATTCCTCAATGACAATGTTTTTAAAAAAACTATTTTTTTAAATTTTTTTTTTGTAAAGATTAAGATTAGTTTTTGATTTGAAAGTTATGTTGAATACTGTAAAAGGGTTTTAGATAGGTTTTGAATATGAAAATTTTTTTTTATTTTTATAGGCCCTGTTTTTTGCTTGGGCAAAGTCCGCAAAACATTTTCATTTACTTTACCCCGGTTTGTTTCCGAGATGTGGGAAACATGTGAATAAAAAAAATAAAAATTTAAAAAAATTTAAAAGCAGCTAAAGACACAAAGTGGCAAGGAAAAAGCGTGAAAGTGGGGCTCTTGGAAATTTAAAAACGTTATAATGTGGTATTTAAATGAATTTTGTGGGTTTAAACAGTAAAAAAGTTTTTTAGTATTGGAAAAAGTTTTTTTATAAATTTTTTTCGTTTTGGGTAAATACCCTTTCAAAAATTTTTTTTAACAAAAATTTTTGGGACATTTGAAAACTATTTTTTAAAAAAAATGACTTTTTTAGGGAAACCCTTGACCTAATTAAAATTTTACGGCGAATCCCATGGTAAACCGATATGAAGTGCTTTGCTAGAAGTATTCATCTCGAAATGGGGGAAAAAGTGGTGTTTTTTTTTTGTTGAGATCTTTGGGAAAAGCGGAAACAACCCGGGTTTCCCCGAAGATTTAAAAATTTAAAAATCTTTAAAAAAAAACAAAACCAAGGATGTTTGAAAGAAGGTTTTAAAAAATTTTTTAGAAACGAAAAATGGCACAGCCCAAAGGTTTTTTACCCGGCAATGTGCAGTTAACCACCAAAACTGGTAAAACCCCGATTAAGTATTAAAAGGACAATACCCAAAGAATTCCGGGATAATTTCGTAAATTTTCTAAGGATTTACAAAAGCCTAGAAAGCGAATACAACAGGATACAGATTTTTATTAAAATCCCAGGGGTTCACCACAGACTTCCCTAAAAATTTTTGCTACGGGGAAAAAACGAATATCAGATCAACGAAGGGGAAAATTTTTTTAAAAAAAAAAACCTTTAAAACCGAACAACTTATACAGCAAAAAGCCGGAAGTAGGGTGAAAAATTGCATTTATCTATAAATTTGGGAAAGAAATTATTGAAAAACCGCGGGGCAGGATGAGGGTAATGAAGATAGTAGGGTTCCCTTGGAAACTTTTCAAAATGAAAATCCCCGGGCACAAATAGAAACCCACACATAGAACCACAAATACCCCAAACACACTTGTTCAAAGGGCCCACTCAGAAAGTGATGATATTTGCAGAAAGAAATCAACTTAAAATTCGATCCCCCAGCCCAAAAATTTTGCGGTAATTTTTTCTTATAGAAAGACCCCAAATACCAAAAATTTAAAAAATTCCCTTACATAAAAAGTACCATTGTCAACGAAAAGAATAATGTGTTGGAAGAAAAAATATGGGAAAAAAATATTTAATCTAAGTTTGGGGGCATTAAAATACATTTTTTTTACTGTGGTGCGGGTTGCAGTAAAAATGGGAATTAGGAATTTAATTAAAGAAAAAAATACTGAAAAACACGTACAGGAGTTAGGAAAAAAGCCCCAAGTGGGAACAAAGGTTTGTGGCCAGAATTTAAAAGTCTCGAAAAGATTTTCGGACGTTTTAAACCCGTACTCTTATGGTAATAGGGCTAAAAATTTTTTAAAGCCCATGTAAACCCGTTATTTTTCGTGAATGAAAAATTCCACTAGGCCCGAAAATTTAGAATTTTTCTTTAAATTTTTTAAAACGGGGCCATTAAAACAAAAACTTAGTGGGGCTTTCAAAAGAGACTGAAAAGGTACAGGTTATTACAAGTAGAAAACAAAAAAATGAAATGTTTCAGCACAATTTAAAAGTTAAAATTTTTATCCCAAAAGTTGCAAAATGGACTTACACCAATTGATAACGGGGACAAACCCTCGAGCAAAATATAACAAATTTCTGGCAGATTCTGGAAAGACCTGAGAGCACAAAAAGAAAAGCAGGCCTTTGGGTTGTCGAAGAAAAACCCAAGAAATGGGGGGCAAGTTTTAAAGAAATTTTCCTTCAATAGCTTTCTCCCCGAAGGGAAATGGAAACTAGTAGACATAGAGCACATAACTGGGAAAAAACCCCCGGAGTTGATAAACTTTTCCCTAACCCTTTTTGGGAAAAAAAGATTTACCTGTTTGCCTGAAGATCTAGCAAAATTTTTACCGCATTGGTGAAAGGAGATGAAGCCCTTCCTTTTTATTTTACAAAAGGAAAAGACGTTACTTAAAAACCAAAAAGATGGGGAAAACCAAAATCCAAGCTCAACAGACCAAAAACAAAAGCCTACCAACTGTGTACAAAAATTTCTTACATCTTGTATTGCAAACAAAAATTTTCCCCCATTGTGAAAAGGAAATTAAAATAAAAAATCAAAGGAAAAAAAGGGCTTTTTAAAAAGGTTAAAAGCCAAGGGTTTTAAGGAACAGTTGGTTATAGATTCTTTGGTTTGAGACAAAAACATGTGTCCAAAAGGGGGAAAATTTTACGCATATTTTTGACTACAAAAAGGGGTAAAGAAATCTTTTGCCCTCATTCATGGATTTTACATGTATTGGAAATATTAAAAAAGATCCAAAATTTTAAAACAGTTTTTTTAAGAACGCTATGGAAAAACATGGAAACAACGTTAAATATAAAATTGCCAGGAAAAAAATTTGGGCAACTGGTGAACTAAAATTGCACGTGGAATATTTCAAGGTGACTCATTAAGCCCCCTCTGGTTCTGCATGGCGTTAAAAACCCTTTTTCAAACTTGCTAAAAAGAAACAAAATTGGATTCAATTTTTAAAAAAGTGGTAATACATTATTTGTTGTCCCCATTTTTTAAAAGGACCTGGATGATATCAAAAATTTTATCGATTACAGATGCACAACTCCCTCATCTATTACAAACACACATTCGGTTTAAACCCAAAATATTCAAAAGGAAAATTTTGGGTTAGAAAAATGTAAAATATTAAAGTGTCAAAAAAAAGGGAAAGTTTTAAGCTTCAAAATGGTGTTTTCCCATCGGGTGAAAATTTTTTATTGAAGGAATGGAAGAAAGGGGAGGGGCACTTTAGGGGGTTTTTAAATACCTTGGGTTCATTCAAACTGAAAAGATTTTATCAAGCGGAAGCAAAGAAAAAAGCTTAAAAAATACTTTTGTGAAGAGAGTGAAAAAAATACTGACAAACAAATTTAAACGGGGGAAAAAAAAAAAATGAAAGCAATTAATACTTATGCAGTACCAGTTTTTAAAAGTATTCTTTTTGGTATTTTTAACCTGGAACACAAACTGAGATGCAAGCAATTAATCGGGAAAAAAAAAACCTTCTAACAGAAAAACCCACTTCATCCCCCAGAGAAGGGGGGGGTCCGGCAAAAGGACGACTTGTCCTGGTGACGTGGTGGGAAAAGGGGTAACCCGTTTAAAATAACCGCACGTATTAAGCAAAAACAATTTGGGTTAAAAAGGGAAAACTTTTATAGTAAAAGTCTTTCGCCATTTTATAAAAGGGTGTTTTTGCAACGGGAAAATCAACCTCACAAACAATTTTAATCGGGGTAATGATGACAATTTTGCAGACAATCTCATAAGTGAAAGATATGAAAGAAGAAATGTGGGAAACTTTTAAAATCTACAGGGGGACTCCCCAAAAATTGCATCGGGATTATGTAGAAACCCAATGCACTAATAAATGGGTTTCAAGGGAGGGCCATTTATTCGGAGAAAAAAGAGGGATTTTTCATGGCTATAAAAAGGGTCAAATAATTGCTACCGAAATTTTCAAGAAGCACCCTCATTTTAAAACAAGGGCAATTCCCGGATGATAATGTAGAAAAGTTTCCCCTTGACCAATGGGGCCTAGACATGTAATATCGGGGGTGTAAACTTCTAGCCCCGTCAGACCCTTTCACAGACTAATCAAGTTGCCAACATAATTCAAACCAAATCTGGCCCAAAAGTGTTCGTTACTGGGGAAAAATTGTACCAGTACCATAACTATAAGTCCCCAAACCTTTAAAAAGTATTGAAAATTGTGGAAATTTGGGAAAATTTATTATGTCGGGCTGTTATTAAAAGATAAGACGATACAAAATAATAGGACGTATCATTTTTTAAAGGAAAAAATCAAAAAGGCAAAAATTTAAAATTTTTGATGTAGGGGAAACCACTAAATCCCAATTTTATTGGGGAAACAACGTGGGAAAAGAAAAGTTAGCCGCTAACTTTGAACCTTTAAAAGGGCAAAGGGAAAAAAAGAAAAAGTGGAAACAAGATCAAGTCCCCTACAAACCCAAATTTTTTTGTCAGCCAACGGCAGTTATAAAACCCCACAACCCCACACAATAATTTACACCAACTGGACAAACAAAATTTTTCCCTCAAAATGCAGAAAGGGGGGTTTAAAAATTTGTACATTTCCCTATAGTCCGAAAATTTTCCCCAATGAAATGTTTTTAAAAAACTATTTTTTTAATTTTAATATTTTGTAAAATTTTTAAATTATTTTTTTAATTTGGGAAAGTTATTTTGAATTTCTGGGATAGTTTTAGATAGGTTTTTTAAAAATTTTTTTGTTTTTTTAAATTATTATGGGGGAATGTATTGCTTGACATGTCCGGCATTTCATTGCATTTACTTGTACCGGTTTGACCGGGGATGTGGAAAAATGTGAATAAAAAAAAAATAATAATAAAAACAGCCCGCTAACCCACCCCAAATGGCACAAAAGCGTGAAAGTGAGCTCTTGACCTTAAAAACGTTGTAATGTTGGTTTTTTTAAAAAGAATTTTGTGTTTATACAGTAAGAGTTTTAGTAAATTTACAGTTTTCTATAAGGTAAACGTTAGTTGGGGAAGTAAACCTACACGTTTTATACAAAATTTTTGTACAAATTTTAAAACTATTTTAATATGACATTTGGGGGAACCATTAGACCAATTAAAAAGACGGGCGAATCCATGGTTTAAAGGGGATATGAAGTGCTTTGCTAGAAAATTTACAATTTCTCGAAATGGGGGGAACGTGGTTTGATGTTGTTTTAGAAACTTTTTGGAAAAACGGAAACAAAGGGTACCCCGAAAATTAAAAGTTTAAAAATCTTTAAGAAAAAAATCCAAGGATGTTTTGAAAGAAAATTAAAATTTGTAGATCAAATATGGGACAGCCCCCAAAGGATGGTTTTAAAATGACAATTTGGCAGTTAACCCCCCAAAGCTGGTAAACCACGATTACGTATTAAATGGACAATACCAATGAAATTCCCGTATTTAAAACTAATTATCTAAGGTTACAAAGCCTAGAAACGAATACAACAAGGGTAAAAGATTTTTATTAAAAATCGAGCATTCCCACGACTTCCCCCGATATTGGGTTTTTTTCGGAACAAAGAATAGCAGATCAACGAAAGGGGAAATTTTTAAAAATAACCCTTTTAAAAACCCAACAAACCCTTATACGAAATAAAAACAAAGGGAATAGCTGAAAAAATTGCATTTACTATAAATGGCAGGAAATTTTTGAGAACCCGCGAAACAGGTGAGGTTTAATTTAAAAATGATTTTAGGTTCATTGGAAACTCTCAAAATGAAGTCCCCGGCACAAAAAGAACCACACATAGGGAAACCACAAATACCCCAACGACACTTTATTCAGCCCCAAAAAATCCCGAATGTATTAGTATATTGCAAAAAAGAACTCCAACTTTTAAAATTTGATGACCCCAGACAAAGTTTGGCGGTAATGTGTTTTTATAGAAAAACCACAAATACCAAAAAAATTTGAAATTCATTACAAATATACCCAAAAATTTTTCCCAAAGAAAATTAAAAAATGTGTTGGAAGAACGATGGGAACAAAATATGTAAACTAAAATTTTGGGACTTAAAATACATTTGTTTTACTGTGGTGCGGTTGCGTAATAAAGGCAATTTTGGAATGAAGTTTTAAAAAAACTACTGATAACCCCTGTACGAGGATTTTGGAAAAAGCCAAATGGGAAAAAAGGTTAGTTCCCCAAAATTGGGGAGTCTCAGGAAAAAATCTGGATTTAACACAGTACTCTTATGGTAATAGGGGTAAAAAATTTTAATGCCCAGGGAAACAGTATATTTCGTAAATGATAATTCACACTAAAGGGAGAAAATGAGAAAGTTCCCCCAATTTTATTTACACGGACACATTAAAAAAAAAAGCTTGTGTGCTTTCAAAGGACTGAAAAAGGGAAAAGGTTATGTACAAGTAAAAAACAAAATGAAATGTTTCAGGGACAATGAAAAATATTCCCATCGACAGTTGCAAAAAAGGACTTACAAACCCAAATTTAAAAACGGTAAAACCCTCAGAGCAAGATATAAAAAATTTCTGGTCAGATATCGGGAAAAGACCTGTAAAAAGACAATAGAAATGCAAACAAAGGGGTTTTCGAAGAAACCCCAAAATATGGAGGCAAGTTTAAAAGAAATGTCCCTTCAATAGCATTTCTCTCAAGAAATGAATCTAGTATACCTAGAGCACAAAAACTGGGAAAAAATCCCCGGGGTTGATAACATCCATAACTTTTTGGGATAAAAAATTCACC
Source organism: Sweltsa coloradensis (assembly GCA_024449915.1). Taxonomy (NCBI): domain Eukaryota; kingdom Metazoa; phylum Arthropoda; class Insecta; order Plecoptera; family Chloroperlidae; genus Sweltsa; species Sweltsa coloradensis. Next base: position 82,429 of record JAMZAV010002983.1, read on the forward strand.
TGGTTTTTCATGAAGATCTAGCCAAAAAATTTTTACCCGGGGGGTTGGTGAAAGGAGATAACCATTCCTTTATATTTTAAAAAAAGGAAAGAGTTACTTAAAACCAAAAAAATGCAGATACACAAAATCCCGCTCACTTTCAGACCAAAAAACATGCCTAAACCCAAATGTGTACAAATTACTTACCCCCCCTTTTATTGCAAACAAAATTTAACCCGCATTGTGAAGAAGAACATATTTTTCAAGGGAAAAAAAAAGGGCTGGGAAAAATTTTAGGGCCCAAAGGGTTTTAAGGAACAGTTTTGGGTTTAGATTTTTTTGGTTATGAACAAAAAACATGTGTCCAAAAGGAATATTTTTACTTTCATATATTGACTAAAAAAAGGCGTTGACCCCTGTGCCCCCCATTTATGGCTTTTACATGTATTTTTGGGAAAAATTTTAAAATAGATCCTATTTAAAACAGTTTTTTGAAAAAACCTTGAACACATGGAGAACAACGTTAAAAATAAAATTGCCAGAGAAAAAAATTTGTCAACCCGGTGGTTTTCTAAAAAATTTCACGTGGAAAATTTCAAGGTGCTCATTAAGCCCCTCTGGTTCCCGCATTTCGTTTAAAAACCATTATCAAACTTGCTAAAAGAATCAAAAATGGAAAATTCCCAAATTTCAAAGAAAAATGGGAATAAAATTATTTGACTGTCTCATTTAAAGTACATGGATGATTTCAAAAATATATCATTACAGATGCACAACTCAATCCCTCTATTTCAAATCCACTTCGTTAAGGGCCCAAAATATTCAAATGGAAAATTTTGGGTTAGGAAAAATGTAAAAAAATTATGTGTCAATAAGGGAAAAGTTCAAGCTTCCCTGGTGTTCAACTATCGGGTGAAATTTTTTATTGAAGGGAATGGAAGAAAGGGGAGGTCACTGAGGGGGTATAAATACCCTTTGGGGTTTATTTAAGCTGAACGATTCAATTTTAAACGGAAGCAAAGAACAAGCTTTAAAATACTTTTTGTGAAAAGAGTTTAAAAAAATACTGACATCAATTTTAAAAAGGAAAAAATAAAGTGAAAAACAATTAATACTTATTTGTACATTTTAATGTATTTTTTTTCGGTATTTTTAACCCCTGGACACAAACCTTTAGATGCCAAACAATTAATCGGAAAAAAAAGAAATCTTCTAACAGAAAAAACCGACTTCATCACCCCAAAAGGGGCGGGTCGAACGGACGACATTGTCTAGGTGGGCGTGGTTTAAAAGGGGGTAACTGATTTAAATAACGCACGTATTAAACAAATCAAATTTTTTAAGGGGAATCTTCTATGTAAAAATAATTTTTGCCATTTCATACAGCTGTTTGTCAAGGGGTGCCCAAACCCCCACACCATTAGATCTGCATAATGATGACAATTTTTTCAGACAATCTATAAGTTTATGATATGAAAGAAGAAAAGTGGAAAAATTAAGGGTCTACATGGGAACATTTCCAAAACAGAATTGGGATCGGGGGGGGGGGATTATGTAGACCAAAAAGGGATCTAAAAAATTTTTTTACAAGTAGGGGGGGATTTATTTCCCGGGGAAACAGAGGGATTTTTTTTATGGCTATACAGGATCAATTAAAATTTCACAACGAAATTTACAAGAAGCAAAATCATTAAAGACAAGACCTTCCCGGATGATAAAGTGAAAGTGCCACTTGAAACCAAAGGACCATAGATCATGGGAAATTTGGGATGTAAACTTCTAGCCCAGTCAACTAAATTTCACAAAACATAAAACAAATTGCCAACATAATTCAAACCCAAAATCTGGCCCAAAAGTGTTCGTTACTGGAGAACTTGTACCAGTACCATACTAAGTAAACCAAAACCCGAAAAAATATTAGAAAATTGGGGATTTGGGGAAAATTTATTATGATCGGGCTGTTTTTTACAGATAAGACGATACAACATAATGGACTGATTCTTTTAAAAAGGGTAAAACCCAAAAAAGGGAAAAATTTATTTTTTGATGTAGCATTCCACTAAGTCAATATATTGAATCAACCCTGGGGCCCGAAAAATTTAAACCCTACTTTGACTTTTTGGACAAATAAGAAAATTTTTGGAAACAAAATCAAGTCCCCTACAATACCAAATTTTTTTGTCAGCCACGGGAGTTATACCCCAACCTACACAATAGTTTTTCACCCAAAATGGACATAAAAGAATTTATTCATCCCAAAAAGCGAAAGCGGTTTTTAATTTGTACATGCCATATAGTCCCAAAAATTCCCCAATGGGCAATGTTTTAAAAACTATTTTTTAATTTTTATATTTTTGTAAAGATTTTAAAATTAGTTTTTTTATTTTTAATGTTAGTTGAATACTGATAGATTTTTTGATAGGTTTTTTTTAATTTTGAATGTTTTTTTTTTTATTATATGCACATGGGATTGCGTTTAATAGTCCCCAATAAAATTGCCCTTTACCTTTTACCGGGGTTTTTAAACCAGATGTTTGGGAAAAATGTTTTAAAAAATAAAATAAAATAATTAACAGCACTAAAGACCCCAAAAGTGGCACAACGCGTGAAAGTTACTTTTTTGCTTAAAAACGTTGTAATGTGGTATTTAAATAGAATTTTTTGTTTTATACAGTAAGAGTTTTAGTATTGACAGTTTTTTTATAAGTTTGGGTTTGTTATGGGTAAAATACCCCCAAAAGTTTTAAAACAAATTTTGTACATTTTAAAACTATTTTTTTAAAATGCATTTGAGGAAAACCCTTAGACCTAATTAAAAAAGACGGCGAATCCATGGTAACGCGATATAAGTGCTTTGCTAGAAGATATTCATGGGTCGAATGGGGTAAACGTGGGGTTGATGTTGTTGAGATTTTTTGGAAAAGCGGAAACCAAAAAGGGTACCCCCGAAGATTAAAAGCAAAAATCTTTAAGAACAAAACCAAGGATGTTAGAAAGAAGTTGAAAATAAATTTTAGATCGAAAATTTGGCACACCAATGGATGTTTTTTAAACCCGACAATGTGCAGGTTTAAACCCCCAAACTGGGAAACCACGATTACGTTTTAAAAAAGGACAATAAACCCAAAGAATTTCCCCCTATAATACTTTAAATTTTCTAAGGGATTCAACGTCAGAAAAGAAAACAACAGAAAACAGATTTTTATTACTCGAGGCCCTTCACCGCCCGACTTCCCTGATATTGTTGCTACGGAACAAGATAGCAGATAAAAAGAAGGGTAATTCTTTAAAAAAAACCTTATACCGAACAACATTATACAGCAAATAAGACAGGAAGTAGCTGAAGAATTGCTTTTATCTATAAATGGCAGAGAAATTATTGAGAACCGCGAGCAGGATGAGGATAATGAAGATAATGTGGGTTCATTGGAAAACTCTCAAAATGAAGTCCAGGCACAAATAGAACCACACATAGAACCACAAATACCCCAACGACACTTGATTCAGCCCACTCAGAATGTGATGAGTATAGTCCTTTGCAAAACGAGAAGACAGTATAAAATTTGGGACAAAGGATGACATATATCAAATGAAAGCTTACAACGAGCACTTTTCAAAACCATGATATACCTCTGGCAAATCCAGCTTTCTCTGTCAAAAAACCGAGGTCAAAGGTCAAATTTGTCATATTTTAATTTATTTTTAATGAAGTAACAGAAAAATGTTTGAAACCTTCAAAAACATTTTTAGGAAGATAAATGTTACAAATTTATTAAAAAATATAAACATTACCCCTTGACCTTTTTGACCCTGATTGGGGTCGATTTCCCCAACTTGGTCAAATTGCGCAATTTCTTTTGATTTCTTGCTCTATATTCATTATATACACGTAATTACTTAGTAAATTCTTTAAATTTAAGAGTTATAATCGTTATCACACTGTTTATATGGTATTCATTCATATTAATGGCGGTCAAAGGTCAATAGGTAAGGATCGTCAAAATCCGTCAAATTACTAAAGATTACTTGTGGGTACTCTAAACGTAGAATTTAAATTGTAATAATAATTTAACAATAGTGAAAATAGTAGTACGTCAAAGTCTTAATAAAACGTATTTATAGTATTTCTTCTTAGCTAATTAAGAAATAACTGAATATTTGAAGTTTTCAACGTTCAGGGTACTTTGGAATTGGTGTGCTGCTGTAACAAAATAAATGCATTTCTAAAACAAACGTGATCATGTTCAGATCAGTGATATGATAAAGAATGATATGATGTTTTACCTTAGTAGTCACTGTCCAAATCGTCGTCACATTTAAAAAACATTATATTTCATTTCAAGGGATCGTATAAATTTAGGGTGTGTAATGTCTATGGCATTGTGGAAGTCATAATGATTACATTATTCGAGTAAGCTAAATAATAACATTTATTGACTTTCACATTAAAAACAGCTACAGAAAAAACACACCCTGTCCCCAAGCCAGCAGAAAAGAAAACCCCTTCATTTGTTCCCATCAACAATCCCATCTCCATGGTAACTGGCTGATGGTTGAAAGTAAACAGCCTTCTAGTTTTAGTCAAATGTCAGGTTGTCCAATAGTGATAAAGTAGGTCACTACAGTTATAAGACGGATTGTCAAACGACACCGCTGGGAATCGAACTCAGGTCCCCCACTTGCCGGGCGGACACTGGCCACTGAGCTCTTCACAATATGGTTTAAACAATGCACCTAAACAACAAATAAACCAGATTTTAATTCGCCGTCTGTAGCTCAGTGGTCAGAGTGGGAAGCCATGGGTTCGAGTCCAAGCGAGATCAAAATTTTTTGCATTCTTTCTTATAGTCATATACCATTATAATAGCCTCATAGGGGGTTTAGTATAAAAACCGTTTTTTACCCCCCCACCAAAAAATTTTCCCCAAAATGCTCCCACTCTCCCATCAAAAAACGCACATGCCTGCGCTGTGGTCGGAGAGTTGGGAAAGGAAGAACAAAATGGGATGACGCTCTCATACGTGACCTCAATCCCAGCATTCATTTTATGAGGTATGACAGTAAAAAAAAAAATTTAAAAATTGTATTAGATAGCATTAATATTTTCTCTGCCTAATATTAGATCACAAAAATATTAATTGAATTACAAAGCACATGAGCAAAAAAACTAACGTTAGCCTTTGTACAAGATATTTGTACTGAAAAAAAAAAAAGATCCCAAATCTTTGTTTAAAAAAAGCCACCCTCGAATCGATCTCGATATAGTTAATAATAAATGGTTTTTCTCAATAGAATAAAATACAACGTGACCACAGTCACAGCATATCGTAGTGGCCTGAATGATAAGAAATCACCATTCGTTTTATGACTTAGGAAAAAATAGAATAAACCTCAGACAGATTTGACGGTGGCCGGAATCGAACCGGGTGACCAGATGAATTAGCCCTCGTATTGTAACCGCTGCCCCACCTACCGTATATACTGTATTTTATATACTGTTTTTTTGGATATATGGATTTTGGTAAGGACGAAGTGGAAATCAATATTCAATGGACTCCGATACCACGAGTGTTGCTCCCCTCAGAAACAGAAACCCTAATTTTACAACTTTGAGATGTCTCATGCGCACCGCTGTGAACAGGTCGCCGGGCAGTCGACCGGATAACGTGGTTATTATGTTAGTAAGCTTGCATTCGGCGGGCCATGGCCACCGAAACCCCCACATCTTCACTGCTCCCAGCCCCTTTTGTATTTGTCTAATAAATCAGTTGTTTCTTTTCATTTTTTCTTTTTTTATGTTAATTTTTCTTTCTTTCTTTTCTTTCTTTCTTACTCTTTCTTTTCTTTTCTTTCTTTTTCTTTTCATTCCCACCCTTTTTTATTTAGTTTCAAGAGTTATTGGGAATTTAATATATTTTTTTTAATTTGTTACCAAAATCATTGTTTTAATACATTGTTTTGTAGGGCCTACTATTAGTAATCCAAATATTTACTTATCTGTTAGTGCATTACTGTATCTGCATCGATGTAAGTAGATTTATTTATTTTTTTCCCCCTTTTGTAAATCGATTTTTTAACTGAATAGGAAAGGACGTTTATAAAAAAAGTTGGGGGAAGGCAATCGTTACGTCGTACGTTTTGTCTTGTATAATTTTCAAATAAAATCCAACGGCAACCTGTACTTCATATTTGGTTTATTTCCACTTTTGTTTGAGGTGTGGTCAGAACGTCATATGTTTGTATGTTCGTATGTTCATATGTTTGTGTGTTTGTATGTGTTTGTATGTTCTATACTCAAAGGTCATATCAATGAATTGTCAGGTTGCGAGAGAGCTCACTCACCCATTGGTTAGATGGTAGCCGCTGATTCGCCATCTCATAACCCAGGACAGGAGCGAGAAACTGTGTAGGTACATTTCTCGATTTGGTTGATCGGGAAACACTCCCGTGGGTGTAATTTTGTTTTTTTTGTTTCCCGATCAACCAAATCGAGAAATAAACCTCGCTCATACCTGCGTAAAGGTAATGAAAATTATAATAATGTTTGGTGGTCAGTTCAAAGGCAGCATGATATTCGTTGCAGTGGGGCCTACTGTTCCATCCATTCAGATGTATAATGCAACTACAATTCAGAGATTAAAATGTACCCGTCCTGTTGGTCTATACTGGTTAAGACGTCCACCTGGGAAAGTGGGAGATCCGTGGTTCGATTCCCCGGGTTTGGGGGGGACTTTTTTAATTTGTGTAGGTACAGTTCAAATCGAGAACGATATTATATTATATTATATTCGTAGGGGATTGTCGATCCTTTCAAATCAAATGGGACTCAGACCGAGACCCCTTTTGCATTGTTATTTGTTGTAACTAAAGTACTATGCTACATATTATGTCATATCTGGTACAAAAAGTGTACAAAGGTTAAAAGTGTTTACGAGTTTGCTATAAAACGTTAATAAGTAATAACTTATCTCTATAATTTTTTTTTTTCTTTGAGTGATTTTTGGGAAGGTCTGCGAATCGGATTCCTATAGAACTCAACAAAACGCATGTGAATTGTTGTTTTTCAAAAGTGGTAGGTGCAATAAAACAATTCAAACAACACACAGCTCACAACAGCTCTCAGCCAAGCAGAAACTCGCTCCCATTTGCATAATCAATTATTTAGCATCAAAATAGGGCCCGGAACGTGAAATGTGAATAAGATAAAAGTGCATATAAAACGTTGTAGATGGCCATGGAAAATATACCTTTTTTACGGGTAGAACGACAATAGATCTTTTGTTCGGTTCATGAAAACATTTGGTTCCCCCCTTTATTTCAAGTTTTCGACTAAGAATTTGAAGCAAAGTTGGTCCGGTTGAATGCTTGATTGACTGGATGAAATTTTGTTGTAATTATAGAATTATTATAAGAATTTACTACTAATTTACTACGATTTATGTTGGGACATACCACATTCTCCAACACCAATGGGGCGTGATATTGATAAATTTTACATGTGGTGTTTATCAATTAATTTTTAGTATTGACAAAAATAACAAATGTCTGCATTTATTTCTGTGTGTACCGCCTACAAACATACAATTATGTAACATGCATAACTTGTTGGTTTGGTTGACAAAATATGTTATAAACAATGAGTGAATTTCTGGTGTAAAATAATTATCACCTGACAAAATTAACTGTATGAATAATTTTAAATTTCCCAATTTACTGGATCACGGCTGTTCATTGATGCGCTTTGCTTTGTAGGCTAGACACCAACCTATCTCAAGCGCAAAAAGGGAGGTTTCAACTCTTGTTTCTAAAAATGATAACTGGTGGGAGGCAATCAAACTGGACAGACAAACATCGCACGCGGAACCCATTTTTAACAATAGAAGACGGGTTTCGAACGCATGCTTCCATGATTAAAATTATTATAGCTATGAGTGGAAATAATACCCTATTTAGCGGTTTTCTAGCAAAATTTTGACAAGCTTTTTTTAATGTAGAACAATTAATAAGTCGAAATTATGTTTTTAAACAAAAGTTTGGTATATTTTAATCAGGTGATAGGTGAATCAAAATCACTAAAACAATTTATACAAGCTATAATAACACGATTCCAAACTAATTTATTACTGTAGGAATTCAACACCATAATATATAGGGCCCATCAAAAAAAATCATGTTTTATTATATCGATATACTTAGGCATATTTAAATTAGTTTTACTAAATTATACTGAAATTACATAATTAACGAAAATGTAACGAACAACACCTAGTTATGTTAAAAAATACCATAAAATTACTTTAAAAACCTTTTTGGGGTTAAAGGAGTTGCACTATTAAAAACCCAAACATTAAACTACCGTGAAAATCGCGTTTTAGGGTTTAAAACCGTAAATATGTAAAATTTAAATTTTTTTAAATGATGAATATTTTTATGGATGAATAAAATCCCTCGCCGGGCGAAGACTAGAGGATAGGTCAAACGACCCTTTCCTCACTGGGGTTTTTTTGTCAACTTTCCTTTCATCTCTAAGATTGTTTTGGGTGGACTGGTCTCCAAAGTACTCGGTCGCCTGCCTTTTTTTAGAGGCTTCATAAGAACCCGCCCCCATGTGGGAAAGATTTGACCATCTATTTTACCGACGATGGGAAGAAAAAAAATACCCCCGGGCTAGGATACTGAGTTTATTCCCCATTAGAGCACGAAATTTGTAATGGGTGACTTTAAAAAACCAACCTACTAGCTTTTAATCAACAGATACAAAGCAACAACTACCATATTCGAATATGCAACCTAATATATTACCGCTAAAACCCAAATCATCATACCTCCACCTCGCATACGGATTGACCTTATAATGACGTCAAACCGTGTAAAGTTTTAAATCCGGTAACTCTCTGTCCCAGGATTCAGCTAAACGACTTATTATATTTACAATATTCCATCCTACGCCGAAAAAAAAACCCAAAAATTTTATTTCCGACGAGCACTAAAATCTAGATGTTGACGAATTTAAAAACCGATTCTATTTTTTTACCTTGGGACTCTTTAAACAACCTCCCCACCAATTTGACGAAAAGCTTTCAGCTTTTTAAATTCTATGATTTTAACCTTATGAAAACACGCACCATAAAAGTCGTCGGCACAAAACCAAACCTTCCCCATGGCTCAATGCGAGAAAAAACCAAATGGCCAGGAGGGACGCGGCATTCAACAAATTAAATAACCATGACCCTGAGATAAAAAAAGAATACCGACATTTAAAGAAACAAAACAAATCAAATGATAAGGACAGCAAAACGGCGTCACCCCCTTACCTTACTGGAACCAAATATCCCTATGAAAAAAAACATGGAACACCTGCCCCCATATGGGCAAGGCAAACAAAAGGGGGACGAGGTCTTATCAAAATTTTCCCTCGAAAACCCTTTAAACAATTATTTTACTACTCCGCCCCACAAACTTTAAACCCCCTTTCAAAAGATGAGATGTTAAGAGCATAAAAGAACAATCTACTACACCAACGTATGATCTTTTAAATTTCAAACACGTGACCCCAAAAAATGGCAATTAAAACGAAATTTTAAAGAATAAAATCGAAGCTAAAGGCGTAAAATCTAACCCCATAAAATGATTCAAAAATGATCAATCTGTCCCCAAATTTTAATGAACCTATTATTACCTCTTTAACTTCTCACAAACACATCACTCTTACCCTGAATCGGGAAACGACACTTGTTCGTCCTCTCCCAAAAGAAACCAAATCCAGCATGTTCGTGACTACCGTCCAATCATATCCACCATCTCTCTCTAAGGCGCTCGAGTATATTGTTCACACTCAAAAAAACTGATTTTCTAACAGAGAAAAAATATCAGACCATCCAATCCGGATTCCGTTCCAATCATAGTACGTGCACAGCGCTATCAAAATAAAATGACGATATACGAACAAAAATGGACGTCGACAACTTACATTTTGACTTTACTTTACTTTGCAAAGCATTTGACTCAGATACTTTTACTACTAATATAAACTTTTAAACTATAAACTTTTCCCGCCCAACCCTTCAGTGGATGCATTTTACCTCAGTGGGAAAACAGAATGTATAGATCGGGTAATAATAAATCTGAATGGATGCACTTTAAAAATGGGGTGCCCCAAGGCGTGTACTAGGGCCCTTATTATTCTCCTCTTTATTTAAGACTATCGAACGTAAATATTTTTATCACCACTTATTTCCCCCGGGCCCCTTTAAATTTATCTTTATTCCTCCCCTCCGCAATTTAACCCAAACAATTTAAAGATGAACGAGGATTTTCAAACTTTTCATGCTTGGGGGCCAAAAATTGTTTTACTATAAATCCCCAAAAAACCCCAAAACTATGTTCTAGGTTTTCACAAACTGCTAGCAAAAAAAGACCGCACAAAAATCAACCCCGTATACCTTTTTTGCGTCATTTAGAAAATTGGACTCTTTTTGACAGATGACATGCCTGGACCGAACTATCAAACACGTGTGTCGAAACCTACGCATCTTTACATCTTTTAACCCTTTAAAAAACTTCCCCCAAAAAAAATTAAAAACAATCTCGTACAAAACTTCGTCTGCCCATTTTGATTATTGGACGTTGTGTACAAGCTTTACTGAAGACCTCTCTATCGTCTTCAGAGAGCTCAAAAAGCCTTGTTTGTTTTATCTTTGGTATAAAAAAATATGTCATATTACCTCTGGTTCAAAAATCTTGCTGGATTCGTCTAAATGACCGTAGAAATTTCACCGTTTGCCTTTTTATGTTGCTCTCAACATCAACACCTTTGAACCCAGCTCTAATTTTCAAACCCCATTTTTCAAAAACCCTACCTTAACCAGATTAGTAGGTACTCAGTTAAAAATTTCCAACCCAAGAACCAATCTTCTTTACCACCCTTTTTTCAAAAACGCTATTCGAGCTGGAATATCTCCCCCAAAGAGCATCAGGGGTGTTTTCGGAATTGTTTCGACATTTTCAGATAAAGTCATCAAATTACTTGAGTAATTTTTAATTAATTAAAAATTAAAGCTCAAACCGCTACAGCCTTTGTTAAATTTAAAGGTTGAGTAATGATACCACAACCCCCCTCCTGCTCAACTGTATTTTGACACATGTCTAAAGCATATTAATTTTGTACTTTTTTGTGAATGGATAATGAAAGTTTCTTTAAATATTTTAAGATTGCATAATCGATTCAAAAATTTAATTTCTAACATTACTATACACCTAGAAAATTTTAACTATGCAATAATGCTACCATAATGTATTCAATGTATTATTTCAATATTTTATATAATCATGTAATGTTCTCTTCATTATCAAATTATTATTTAAAAAAAAAAAAAAAAAATTAAAAATTATTATTATCAAATAAGCGAAGCGAAGACTTCAATTTCACCGACCCCCCAAACAATTTAGCTCGGGTGTTTTTTTGTTTTTTTGTTTTTTTGTTTTTTTTTGTTTTTTTTTCTGTCTGTTTGTTCGCTCTCTACCGGGCAAAAGGCATATGCGATCGGATGAAAATTTGGCAGGACCTTCGGGAAAACTTGAACTTAGACTTGCCACGTTTTTGGGTACAATCGAAGAAATATTTCTCATGAATATCGTACTTTTTTCGATTTTTTTCGATTTTTTGGACGATATTTTCGTGCCATTTGGGCCAATTCTGACCAAACGGGTGAAGCTAAAACGTTCATATTAACATGGACATTAAGGTTATGGTGATTAAGTACATTTTGAAAGAAAAAGTTGAAAAAGTTAGCCAGAATCTATAGAAAAAAAAGCTTTTAATATAAGATTTTTTTTTTTTTTTTGTACGATATTTCGTGCCATTTGGGCCAATCTGACCAAAAGGGTGGGGTTTCAACGTTCATAAATTTTACATGGACATTAAGGTTATGGTGATGTAGTACCTTTTGAAAGAAAAAGTTGAAAAAAAGTTAGCCAGAATCCATAGAAATAAAGCTTTTTTAATATAAGTTTTTTACGGTAATAATACCAATTGACAAGAAACAAAAGAAACTTGACAACATTCACCTACAATGGGTATAGGCAGCAAAACAAAGCACTTGCAAAAGTAAAGGGTATCCCAAGCAAACTTAAAACTTTAAAAGCTCATCCATCAACGCGGCGGGACTTTAGCGTTTTCCTAGTTATTATTATTAGTATTAGGTTGGATGGAAGATAAGGCTTCACTAGCCTTAATCCGCCTTACAATAAAGACCCTTATCTATCTATCTATCTAATCCATATTTTGATGAGCGAAGCGAAGACTTCAATTTCATGACTCCCAAAAATTTAACTCGGTGTTTTTTTGTGTTTTTTTGTTTTTGTTTTTTTGTCAGTTTGTTCGCACGATTCCGGGCAAACGGCATAATTATGGCGATCTTGATGAAAATTGAAGGGGACCTTCGAAATCTCTGGGAAATTAGGACGTGCCACGTTTTTGGTACAATCGAAGAAATATTCTTATGAATATCGCACTTTACGATTTTTTTTTAATTTTTAGTGCGATATTTTCGTGACATTTGGGCCCAAATTTTGACCAAACGGGTGGGGCTACAACGTTCATATTTCAAAATGGAAATTAAGGTTATTGGTGATGAACCTTTA
>JAMZAV010002984.1:0-64010 GCA_024449915.1 Sweltsa coloradensis
TAAAAAAAGAAAAGCTGGTGGGTAGATTTGATTGATTGATTGTTTGATTTATTGATTGATTGATTGATTGATTACCTAATGTTTTTAAGAGCTATTTTCAATTAGGCATTAGTTAAAAATGTTCTATTTAAACATGCCTCAAGTTTTGAAACAAGTTAAGCAACACAATTAGCAAATATTGTGAAAAGCAACGTATAATGATTGTAAATACTGAGATAATTTTTGTGTGGTTACTTTGGTGTGTACTGTTTTTTCTGATAGTGAATTACGTATATCAATCCATTAAAGGAAGAGTAAACTTTCACCAACACAATCATAACGTAAAATTGACGTTCCTTGTAGCTCGATCTACAAATGCTATAACTGAAAACTATTGATAACAGCGTCCAAATTATTCTAGCAAGGTATCGTGGAGAACATGAAAAATAATCAGGATTGAATCTCCCTGCGTACCACAAACTAACTAAATACTAAAGTAAATCAATTTCTACTTTCTACCCTGGCTTTCATGCGTGTCAAAAAGCAAGCACTCGGATTGCATGCAAGTACAGCGCTAACCAGATAATAAACGTCCGGTTAAATGAGACAATTTACACCAGCACAAAATCGAGGTACAAACTCGATCCTTGATGCAAGTGGGAAATAATGTAATGCGATAAAAGTGAACAGTAACACTCCATAGCATGAGCAACTGTTTCCTCGTAATACAGTATTTTATTCAATGATTACATAATATTATGTATTAACGTTGCACTACAACTGGAACGTACCTATAACAGCAAATTTGATTATATTGAATAAGCACTATGATATTGATATGATATGATTATGATATTTCTTGTAATTTTAATTCTATTTGTTTAAATCCACGAACATGAAATGTAAGTAATATTATTAGACATTGAGATTATTCAGTATGTTTATAAGTTACTTTAGCTTTTAGCACCCAATATAGAGTATGTCTGAAGAAACGACTATTTTGATCTATCCAAGTACATCGAACTTGACAGCTGTACATTGATATGACTTATAGCTGCGGCCAACTATAAATAAATTATAAGGTCCTTTAAACGATGGCATACTTACCAGCAATATGTCTGTAAACGAGAGCTTCAGGGAGTTCATAGAAGAAAATATGTGTTGGAATCTATATCTGACATGAAGGTTAACACTTTGCCTGAATGAGTTAGATATCAGAACATGTGTGCGACGTGTATGGTTCATAAGGTATAGCAAAGCAAAAAATACATAATTATAATGTTACATTGTATAGGTAGCCTCCACCATTTCGCTTCTTTGTAATTTGTATATTGTGCCAATAACGGGACTGGTACTATATTCGAATGGTAAATATTGCAATTAAAAATATAAAACACAATTCCTGCTCTCAACGTGTTACCGTTTTCCACCAGGCCACTCTCATTTCCTGTGACGTTTTGACATCGTGAGCGACGTGTTGCATGGCAAACGTTTTGTGGCGTTTATTCAAAACAAATAATGTAGAAAAAGAATTTAACTAAACTAGTCAGTAATATTGTACGAAGAGGAAATAATACGAACAAATACGGAAGCAATAGCGTGGTATGATAGGAAATCCGTCTCATAAATAGTGAGAAAGTTTGATGTCACGTCATCTACACGAAACCAACTTTAGCTTAACGACGTCATTATATAGCGGCGTGGTTCGTGTGTAAAGTTATTCCATGCCAAAATCTACCAAAATACACCTTTACAGAACAGTATTCGCTTCCTGAAAGAACTTTAAAAAACTATATTCGAAATAAACGACGTTTACATACCGCGCACACAATCTTTACAGCAATAAAAACACCGCAGCAAGAGAGTGTCCTCGAGACAATCCGTGCATCGTTTATCACATTCAAAACTGTTCAAACATTTCACTCACATGTTCCTCAGAATTAGAACAATACAACGTGTGGCTCGTTGGTTTTGTGGTTAGCGTATCTGCTTCCAATGCAGAAGGTCCAGGGTACGATTCCCGCCACAGTCAGAAGTTTATTAACTTTTGATTTGGACTTGAGTCCATCAGTTCTCGTCTTAGGAGTTTGTAAACGGTGACTTTGGAGCCGTCCTAGCAACGAAGCACATAATAAATTCAGAGTTGTTCTGAATCGGCCTTGTTGATTCAGGCATTGATCTGCAGGTGTTCGCACTGTCCATACCACTGATTGCTATATTTCCTATTATAAATATCGATCTTTTGTTATCGCTCACTCGTCGATTGCGTCGGCCTACAGGGTTGGCTTGGTCGCTTTGATTTACTGTTCCCCACTGAAAATCAGTTATATAACTGAGTGGGTAGACTCTAAATACAATTTATTTATTTATTTATTTATTTAAACGTATGAATCAAGTCAGTTGGAAAACGAGTTGGTTCGATTGGATGAAGTAAATTTCTACGGAAAACGCAATCATCTTGAAACGGTCAGGCCTAGAAATCGTCCAACTTCACAACTTGCCGAACAGGACAAGCCGTCAAAGGCAGTGGCGTCCCTCGAACTTTTAATTACGAGGAGCGAACGATTTCCGTCCTCAATACATGGGTGGATCGAGTGTGGGAAAATTCCAGGTTTTCGTACTTTCTCGTTTGATCTCGAGGGCAAGTGGGATACTTCATTGGTCCGTTCAAGTTCTTGTACAGTCATGCCTTACGTCTCGTTAAATATATAGAAAATAGCAATAATTAAGCTAACAGAGTTGATGTGAAGGGGATAAACGCTACGTGAACTTGGCGATGCCCAAGTCAACGTAAACTGAAAGTACAAGACCATCTAATAAGCTGTAAGAGGTCGAAAAAGTTTTAGAATCACTTTGATCGCAATTATAATAAATAAATTATATAATATTTAATAACAACTAAATGTGTGCACTTAATAAAATGTATTCATTATCATGTGATAAATATATGGTTGCAAACGAAAATGGAATGTTATATGTAATGATTTACTTTCTTTCAACTTCAATTATGCTTTAAGCTGCCTATTCATAGAACGTAGGGCATACATTACATTTATGCAGTTAAACATTAATGTCTAAATATTTTTTGCTTCTTCTTTACAATTTCTTGGAGCTAACGTAGACCAGCGTCTTTAAGTAGTGCTTGTTCCTTCACTTTAATGTCGTGATCCATGCATGTGAATGTGACACATAACAAATATGTGTATACTTTCGTACGTAAGTCATAGACCAAATGTTATACAAGTTTCGAATTAGAGGCGCTGTGCTAGTCGACTTTTCTAAATAGTTGAAGATCTAACCTAGACCCGGCACCTCCACCAAATGCCTGGGTGATTCTATCAAAGCATTCATTATACACTAGAGAGTGCACTTGAATTCTTTAAATTCAACCTCAGGTCGATTGTTGATTATTTGATCTCTTCCAACACTAAACGAAGCTCCTATCCTTCTCGCGTACATTGCACGTACTTAAATCAACCAAATCTCGAACGATTGAAGACAGTGCCGCGCAATGAGGCTGGGTCAGTCACTAAGACATTGAGTGGCCGATTTAGAGCCGTTAAATGTTATCGAAGTTTACGTACATCCTATACACTTCAAAATATAACATATTGAGAAGCATCGTCTTCAAAGGTAAGTGCACATTTATCACCTTGCCACGAACATTACTGTGCAGTTGATAAACAAGATTTTGCACTTATAATAATGTGCGAAGTGGCCTCTTGAAGGTCGATTCAGTAAAGAAATCATCAGACTACAGCTCCTCAAATAAATACCAGTGCTAACCAATTTGAATATTGAGACAATTTTTCAATTTATTCAATTTAGATTTGAATCTGTATTACAAACCCAAAGGTATTACACATTTAAATAATATTGTTTTCATAGTTGTGTTAATCAAATTGCATGATCGGTCCTAGCTGGTTGGTGTTTATACACATTATATATATATATACAAATATTATAAATTTACCAGTGAAAATAAGTTATAGGCTATACGGATTAATGGGTATGTGCATAGCCTAGACATGCAATACATGAATGCATACCACATAGGCCTAGAATATTGAAAGTAGTTGACGTGTGTGATGCGCGACGCCGAACGGGACAATAAGAACCCCTAGCTCTCATCCCCTGCATCGATCATCATGCCACCGACACCGCGGTCACTTGGGTCAAGATGGCGAACAGACAGGCAAATACTCCACTCCACTCCGTCGCCCGAGTCCTCTTCAAAGGTAATTAGCCGTGACTTAATGAAAGGCCAAGTGATTTAGCCGCGCAATATTCGGCGGCGTCACTCGCTACGCAAACACTCGGCCGACGACGAAACGTGTCGTCATTTTTAAGATGCCCGTATAATTAAGCATGACGCAGAGAGCATTTGACAAGGAATTTCATTTCATTTCTCATTATAAACGAGGCACTATTCCACTGTCGTTTCGTTAAGCCATGCTGGATTGAAGCTGGGTAGTTTGTCATTTTGATCTGCAATTACATCTTTGTTCAACCTTATTGCGTATTCCGAGCATGTTTCGCGCGGGCCTATACTCGAGAATAGATTTATTCACAGTTGCGTTACAAACACACTTGATTCCAACCAATACAAGGATTCCGCACCACCCCCGCATGCCTTGTTGCACTTTTAATGGTGCACCATCGTTGCATAATAGTGTTGAATTTAATTATAAAACTAAATTAACAGATGTTAAAAGTCCGAGGTCTTGTATCCAGGTTACAAATCTGGTCGAAGCTAAAGTTCGAAATTTTTATATTAAACACATTTTATTACACGAATTAGCTACATACATATTGAAGCAAATTTTTTTAACGAGATTGAAATAATTTTATCTTGCCGGACAAGAGCCTACCACGGAAGTAAGATATTGATAAGGCTCTATTTTAAGCTGCGATCTGTGCCAGTGCACTTCACCACATGCGTGTGCTCACCGCAAATAATGGTTTAGCCTCGAAGTCTGGACGGCAGCGGAATGAGCAGACGGTATGGACTACGTACACCAGGTTCAAGTTTTCAAGTTTCAATTTTATTCACTCGATCAATACATAGTACAGATATAACCCCACTTGGTAGAGAGGGAGTGAATAATCCTTAAATGATTCACATGATATCATGAGTATCAATTAAACAGCAGGTTAGAAAACCGAAATTAAGAGTCTGCGTTACCAGCATTTTTCTAGGGACCATTTCCACGGAGTTATCAATTACCTCATTAATACGAAACTTTGCGCATTGTGTCAAACTCATGTATATTGTAAGGTCTTATGCAAACATACTATTTGTAAACAGCAGCAATCGCAAAAAATTGCTAAAAGAAAATGATTTACTTTTATGATTTTGGAATTGGATTTTGAAGTCATTCCCCCTAATCTACAATAACTTTTGAGAATCTACTTCTAAAGAAGTGTTAATATCCTACCTTGACAACCACACTTTGTTTCGTATAAATCAGTAGTGAACTGGCTTCAGGAATAGCTCTACAAAAATGCAAAAAAAATGTAATTCACTGTTAACGAGATGTGGGAGTCGTGTTGAATAGGTTCTTGTTATTTGGGACGGCAGCAACAACCTCCAAACGAGCATCAACTAAAGGCGGTTACAAGTCGAGTGTGAGGCTATGAATAGTGAAAGAGGTGGAGTGAGAATGTGCACTAATAAAAACAAGCGAACATGGCAGGGAGGTAACAAGCTTGTGACGTAGACGATGACAAGAGGCGACGATAAGATGAAATGAGATGCTTCTCTTTAGCATGGTCACACGTATTCTCAGGATGTTGGATGACCAGTAGCTCGGGAAAAGTACCCCTATCCACTTGCTCATCGTTGGGGGAGCTTCAGAAGCGCTTCTGGTCGCGCAGGAAGAAATGTGTTGTGAGGAGGGTTTATTCTGGTGCACTTTTGGGCCATAGTTTTCACTTCAATTACCCTTAATAGCTAATATTCTAAACTTTAGGAGGTTGTTTAGAATGAATATATGCGCAAGTGTCATTACCAAATCAGTGCTTAGTTTTTCTATTTACTGGGCTTAAATATATGCTGTGAAAGAGACAACAATGTAGTATTTTCGAAAGCTTTTGCAGGAAACATTTATTTGAAATGTTGTCTGATAGATACACGCATCTACGTTGTAAACAACCGCCTATAAAGTTACAAATGTTTTGAGTCCTGTCGGAAGTTATACTGAATGTAATCTAATATTTAATACAGTTAATATTTAGTTAAGTATTATCTGAATTGTACTAACTATAAACACTTCCATCCGAATAACCATATCGAGGAAAATATAGGAGTAACCGAGTTGCTCGAAAAATTATTGCCAGCCGTTTTCTAAATGGAGTTTGTCAGTAAGAAATACAAACTTGTGGGTAAAATGTGAAGATTTGCTTCCATCATTGAAAGTATTGGGGGAAACTGTTGAGACTATAGTAATTTATCTAAGAACATAGCCGAGAGTTAAGTTGCAGCTGATTACAAAGAGTTTATGATTATAAACAACTAAAAGCTGTGTGATTGGCAATTACAGAGCCGTGATGAGCAGATGTATATTATATCAGACACCTAATAGTGCGTCAATTGGAAATTACTAGGCGTCTCCTGATGCAAAACCAACATAAAGAAGTGAGGCTTTTTACCAGTGGGGGAGGATGCTCACTGCGAATGTGGAGACAGACAAGACCCTTCACACCTTCTAGTCTGTCCAACATGGGAAATTGCTGAACCAAGACGATTTAATACAGGCAAATGAGAGGGCCATATATGCCGCTGTTTTTTGGGGTGAACGTATTTGATCTGGACACGGAAATTAAAATTCAATAGTGCGTCATACAACGCCATAATGCAAATGTATTTACTTTTTTATAATTTTTTTATTATAGATGGGCATAGGCATAGATTATTTTGAATATGATTTGAACTCAAGTAAATTTTGTAATTTTATGTATGCATGCAGACAAAACGATTGCAAACACGTAGCAACCAGCTGTTTAACTAATGCAGCGAGATACGAAAGTAAAATATAGTGTTTGCTAAATTGGCGCAGTTTGCTATATGCCGCGCAAATCCCACGGTCTTTTTGACCATCGCTTTTAGCATTCCTCTGTAGTCCACGAACTCGATACTTAACTGATTTGTATTGAAGGAACGCATCTTAATTAGCTACATCTATAAGACTAATTCTAAGTGATCGTATGAATACACTATCGCGGTTTAACGAGCTAACAAAGATTCAAGCACACCGGCTTATCGGAAGACCTATGCACGAAACTAATTCAGCCGACAAATCGATACACCAACCCTTACTATAACAATTTGTTTGAGACATTAACAGGAAGGAAATAAAGTGGCCGATTAACATAACACCACACCACGGCAAGTCGGTATGAAAACGAAACGCTGGCGAGTAAGGGAGGTGCGATATTGCCAGAACAATGGCTGGTATGAATACCATCACAAAGTAACGCGAGCTATAAAGCAACCCTTCCTTCCCTACGGAGAGCTACTAGACTAGACTAATGTATTCAGCAGTAACTGTGCCAAAACACTTTCTTTTATCGCGACCATCTGTACCAAGAGCGAGATGCAAGCAATCCCTGGGACATTATACCGACGTCTGGGGGACACTAGGGTACTGAACGACTGACAAACTTATTAATGGGATCTAGACAAGGGAAGAAAAATATGCTCAACGAGGAACACTCGGGTGTGAGAGCATCAGTGAAAGGAATACGATTGAAATGAATGACACTTCCACAGGGTTTTTCATTAGTCGAAAATAACCACGCAGAAATGTGTGTATAGTGTGCTCGGCGTCATACACATAATCAAGAGGCTCTGCCTTAGTAAATAGTAATTAACGTCAAGTTTATGTAGCCAAGTTTACAAAATGTGTGTCCTTAAAAGAATTATAGAGAGCCTTTGCGTAACAAAAATTATAATAGCACCACTGACATACTAGATGAGGTATACCATCAACTAAAGTTAGCTTGGCCATGCCCACCTACTCAACAGCAACACGACATTGCCAAAAGATAATTCATTCGTGTCATTGACTGAATGATCGCTGGGAAACTCTTCATTGTGTACTACTATTTGTTTAAAAAAGTTGGTTACTACCAGAGGTTCGTGCTTGTGTTTTAGCAGTCTGAAGGTCACACGACTGGAATGCCGAATTGACGAAAATAATTCGTGATATGAAAGATTCCGCGCTAAACATTTTACAACGTGCAGTTATATTAACAATTAGCCTATACCACGTTTTATTTGAAGACAAATATCTTCTGTGCTCCAACATAACTATAAGTCTGCAACACTCAATTGCCGATTTGACTCACATAACAAATAAGTAGTCTCACCATCCCCCATGGTTCTTGTATAATATCACTTTTTTTTAATCGACTCTCTTAGTTGATATCACAATATTTGTGAAATGCCCGAAATAATAAGGATAAATAGGATATGGCGTTGTGAAAACATACCTCTGATACAAATAGATGATAATTTAAAAATTATTGTATTTTCTTAATTTAATTTTTTTTTTGTGTGTGAAAACATCAATTTCTTTCATAGATTGTTTGTATTAATATTTAAAATGTATTTCTATTTGGCTCTTTTTAATTTAAGGTAGTTACATTTCTATTTATTTAATTTCACATTTTTAAATACGTTTTAAATATGTTATCAATCATAGATAATGTATTGTTGTCGCTGTCGTCGTTGTTTGTTGTTGTATAATTTGGAAATGTGTTTAATTACAGTTTATTATTTTGTTTGCGTTTATGTAATCTTCGATTTATGAAATGTCCTCTTTGTAAATCAGTTTTCATAACTAAATAGAATAGAAATTAAAAATATAAAATGTGTCAACGCAAACACATGTCCTTGAACGCGGCGTTTGCCTGGTATTTAGATCGCATGTTGAAATGTGTTTGCCCTAGGCACAACACGATGCGATGCGGGAACACACTCGGCAACTGTCCAGCTGTGTGTGTGTCCACCTCGCCAAGTTAAAACACCAAACTCAACGCGTTATCAAGGTAATTACATCAAACGTTTCGATGTCCGCCTCTCACGCCGACAGAGTTGTTCTGGCTTGGGAATAAAAGCAATCTGGCTAAGTGTAATATACCATAGGTTCATGTAGAGGTTATTACTATACCTGGGTTGTAAATCAAAACCCCATGGAGACGCTACTGAGGGTTGCAGCTTGGCTTTGCGATGAAAACGAAACATTTTACGCACAATTTTACAGTACATGAAGAGCTTGCATTCACACCCTTGGTGATTTTGCTAAATATAAATACATTACTACAAATATTTGTATATAATTATTCTTTTTTGTGTGTAGAAGGATTGTACATGTGCCCCTCTTCGGGTAAATGGCCAGAGAGTTTAGGTATGTGTAAAGTTGGTAAGGAATAAGGAATTATTTCCCAAGAACTGTGTAGAGTAGACTACTAAAATTTAGACCTCGTCATATGAGTTATGACTGAAGAAAGGAAAGCTTGAAAGAAACCTTCAGTTGGAAGTACCACAGGCTGGAATCGTAGCGGCGTCTTTCTGAAGTGGTCTCATGTGCCCCATCGGTGCTTTTACTAAGTTACTACCAGGAAGTTAGAACACACACAAACATTAAGTGTATGTGGTGAACTTTTGTACACAGTTGTTCAATTAAAACATTGTTGATGCAGTAAGATGGTTTCTGGTAAGTCAATCCAAGGTTTCCAAGCATTGACCGGTCAATAACAAATTAGTTCCTAGATAACACTTGGTTTGCTTAGTTTCTGCAATAACAGATTTCAATAATTTGAAACGTTGTTAGAATGATAAACAAAGTATTCCATTACCAGTGTTGTGGCTTATCTAGATAACTTTTGATGTTATCTTTTTCTATTTTCTAGATAAAAGAAAGTTTGTCTTATCTAAGCTTTTTAAGCTTTTAGGTAACATTTTTTTAGATAATATAATACACAATAATGTAGACAAAAATATAGTAATTAATCACTTTCACAATGAAAAATACTTTTACTAGTTGTAGGCTAATGTGCGTACCCGGGTAATGTCATTTTGTCGTCTGGCAAATATTACGATTGACAAGAAAACAGAAAATATTGTAGGGGAAAAATAAATTATAAAGTGTTATCTAAACAGAATTATCGAGATCATTATTTTTATCTCTTATCTTTTATCTAGATAATTTTCTACACTTTATCTTTTATCTTATCTAGATAACTTTTTTGAGAATTATATTTATCTATCTCGAATAAAAAAAATATCTAGTCTCAACACTGCCCATAACACTACCTTCGTGCTATTAACTACACTATCCTTAGATGAATAACGAACTTTAAAAAATGAATGAACTGCACCTATGTACATTTTAAGAAAATTTAAAAAGATGCGTTTAAGAATAAAATGCTAAAATGGCAACATCCTAGCTGGCAACCTTTTAGCTTGATCGGTGATAAAGCGACTTCCCACCAGGGAAACTGTTCTGCTGCCACTAACAGCATGCACTCACCTCACCGCTCGCATTTCCTTTATGCTTCACAAGAGACGACGGAAATAAAATACATTTCAATGTTTATTGATTTGATGATTCGTGTCTAGTTTCACAACTTTCTGAGGCGCAGAATAAGGGCGAGGGGAAGCCTGCATCGTTACCGTGCAGTGCAAGCTTCACGCGAGGGGAAGCGCGTGAAGCTTGCATCGTTACCGTGCAGTGCAAGCTTCACGCGAGGGGAAGCGCGTGAAGCTTGCATCGTTACCGTGCAGTGCAAGCTTCACGCGAGGGGAGGCGCGTGAAGCTTGCATCGCTAGCGAGCCTATATTAACCTAACACAAGAGAGTGGGCATACGGGCATACGGCGGCCATGTTTTTGCCAATGTCACTTTTTTAGTTTCGTCACTGCCGTAAAAGTAAACAAATTTGGCTTGAAACAGACGTAACTAGGTTGGTCTGTTGTAGGCCACATTTGGTTGACAAGCCTGTTTCAAGCCAAATTTGTTTACTTTTACGGCAGTTGACGAAACTAAAGAAGTGACATTGGCAAAAACATGGCCGCCGTATGCCCGTATGACCACTCTCTTGTGTTAGGTTAATATAGGCTCGCTAGCATCGCTACCGTGCAGTGCAAGCTTTACAACATGTCACAACCAACAAATGCATTACTATAAAGGTTATAACATTTTTTGTATAGCCAATATTTAAAACATAAGCATAATATTTTAAATTATATTTTATAATGACTATTAATTTATTGGATGAGCGTAGCGAGCGAAGCGAAGATTCCATTTCACTACACTGGAGAAAAAAATCCGGAATGTTTTTTTTTTTTTTTTTTTCTTTTTTTTTTGTATTTTTGTGTGTCTGTGAACACGATTCCGGCTAAACCAATACTCCAATTGCGATGAAATTTAATGGAGGTCTATAAAATCTCTGAACGAAGAACTGCACGGAGGGAAAAATCGATAAAAAAAATTATTTCTCATGAAAATCGCAATTTTACGATTTTTTTCGATTTTTAAAAAAATTCTTCGACTTATAACATCTACAGGCTTTATCCGATTGTAATGATTTTTTCACAGAACCTTAATTTTATGAATTAATATATTCGTGTGAAATTTGAGCGCAATCAAAAAATTATTTCTTATGAAAATCGCAATTTTACGATTTTTTTCATTTTTTAACATTTCTTCGACGAATGAACACCTACATGCTTTATCCGATTGTAATGATTTTTTCACAGAACTTTAATTTTATGAATTTATATATTCGTGTGAAATTTGAGCGTAATCGAAAAATTATTTATTAAAAAAATCGCAATTTTACGCTTTTTCGTTTTTAAAAAAATACGCTCATCCATCAGCGCGGCGGTACTTAAGCGTTTTCCTAGTGTAGCCTATTGATTAATATATGCACTGTATTTATTAGAGTTTAAATTACAATTACCAAACCATATATCAAATCAACTTGGACTAAACCTAGTTTAATATATTAACCAGTTTAACCTTTCCCTTATAAAGAACCTATATCTGTATATCATACATAAAAAATTGATTAATTGCTAATTAATAAATCCAAGGACAGCACGAATATTAATCAGCGTTACATTAACAAGAAGTTTCGTTTCCCGTGGTCATCTCGTAGCTCATGTGGATTCAAGCATTCGCATCTGCCTTGGACTTTGCCGGATTGGATTCGTCTCTGTATACAGGGTTTAGTGGCTGTGGATTTAGGAGGACTTAAATATAAAACTACAAGCAGATGTGTTCGCAGTCCAGGCATCGCAACCTGTTGTAATAATATGGTAAGATAGAAAATAGTTGAGTTTTATTCAGGAATTGTAACTATGTAAATGAATATAAACAATCAACAACAAAAAATGTGTTTGGATCTCGTCGTTTTGTCTCAAGCGACTTCGTATCAGTACATCTTCGATAAGAGATTCCTGTAAGTGACAGAGAGTACTATAGGTAGTTATCACGGCGTAAAGTATTAATGACTGATTGTAAATTAATGATGTATTAATAACATTCAATGAAAACCTATTTGTCATACCAAGACTAATCTTTAAACAATTTGAAATCACGAAGCTAAAATATCAGAGCAAACCCAATCCTAAAATTAACAGCTCGAAATAAAAACCGTGCACACAAAATAGACTTTGAATGTTTTTTGATCATCGATATGTCTCCTCAGATTTAGGTACATCAGAATGTGTCCTGTGAGCTTTTAGGTGCATTAAATACACAAAACACGTTCTTTGTTATTACGCTGTATTCTTTTTAAGATTCTGAAGGCGATGAATGATATTCGTGGATAAATAAAAAGGTGAACGCGATATCTATTTTTAAAGGCCCAGACAACCTACTAGACTTTTAGCAATGCGCACAGGGGTGTGAAAACTGCATGTGCTATCACAACAACCTTTACAGCTACAATTAAGAAGAATTCTGTAGGGAAATTGTGGGGATGTGTATGAAAGGGAGATTTGCAAAATATGCAAATAATGCAACTTATCTTCCAACAAACTTCATCTTGACATATTATTTCCATGCAATCTCTTTAAAAAAGACATCAAAGTCGCTATGCTTTCCCGTAATGTCTCATTAGCGTGATTTTGTTTTTCATGTTTGTGAATTGTGTGAGTACTGTGTGTTATTAGTTATCTGTTGTAATATGTTTCAATTTAAAATAGCTTGCTGTATTTGAAACTTTTTGAAAAAAAATGAAAACAAACATACAGTGTCGTTAAAATAAGGCTAGAGTGCAGTACTTTCGTACTTTTCGGAGAACATGAAGGGAAATCAACTTTCTGTTTTCACCCTCTGACAGAAAACTGAATTCTTATTTCTGGTGCATGTCCTTTTTTCCATTGTCACAGATTTTCAAGAGCCGAATCCTCAAAATACATCCATAAAAGTTTGCAATGTGGTTTTTTTAACAACAATTTTGTTTGACCAAACGGGTCCAAATTTTTTTTTAAGGAAACGAAACATACTCGGATTGGTATATCCGCCGCGTGTGCCTGGCCCGGCGATACCGGATCCACCTTGTTTGGTTCCACAGAGCGCCGTGAGGAGAACATAAACGAGGAGGCTTCAGCTCGTCGCTCGTAATCACCACCAATTAGCCACCGACACAACACATGCATAAATTGTTCGCCAAGTAGCAAGTGTTTAGTGAAGCAGTCATGTGATATTATCGCACGCACGTCATTGCGTTTGAACTCAGAATAGATTTTTTCGATTGCATGGTTTTAATTTTTGTTTAGGTATATTGTATTTTATTATGATTCGCGTGATTTTGTTTATGGATTTCGCAGAGTTAGAATTTCAAGCGGTAATTTTGTTTCGTTTTCTTAATTCTGATTTTTTGTACCATTTGAATGTTTTTAGTTTGTTAGTAAAACAAAATAATTGTTATTTTTGATATTTTTTATTTACGTGTGATTCTTTTAGTTTTTAAATGATTAGGGTATGGTGAATGTGATTTTATAAATTTAGAAAATTTTTTTACCATTCGATGTTTTTGTTCTTTGCAGTTTTGTTTTTGTTTTGTAATTTGTACTGTATTGATTTTTATTACTTTTTACTAGGTGCACACATTCTTTTTATTTGTCAACCACCTTGGTCTACTATCACGGGTATATTTACTAATTTCCACTTACCATCCCCATGCAATGATGATCTCGTACCAGCTGGGGCTGCTTTTCATTGCATGATACACCGATGTTGCAAGTATTATTATAAATACCGGTAGATTAGGGAAGGAAGCTGTTCCATGGGCAGTGGGCACGATTCATAAGTGTGTGTAGGTAGGACTATATTATAACATGCATAGTTAAAAGGAAATATCTAAAATTAATTGCAGCATTTTAGTAAACTCTTATAAATACACATCTGGTACCATAATAATAGAAATGTTAACATGCTATATTTTTACTATATTGTCAGTTCATTTCAGTATCAGTAGGGTGATACTTTCATACGCCACCGTAGTAACGATAACTAATTTGTAAGTAAAATGTATTTATTTATATTCAACGATTATCCTGTTTAGGGAAATAAACTGATTTAGGCTACACAGGACAGAAATTTAGGTAGAGAAAGATTAATTGTTACAGCGCAATATGTCCAATACATTGTAAACGCCCTAAACCGCGTCAACAACGAACTAGGTAAGCTTTTAAAATCAATGTGTGAGTATAGAATACGTAATGGTTTAATGTTGTTTTAAATATTTTATCTACACGATCAATTATCAACTTTTGTTGCGTACTACACTGCGTTCCACGAGTAATAATTATGTCATGACAAACGTTAAGCAATACATATTTTTTCTTTTTCAATTTCATCACTCTTCATTACGAAAGACGAGCAAGCTTGATTGGCATGTCGCTCTATTATTTGCACGCAGAAAAATGTTTTATCAGTGTAATACTAGGATCGAAAGGCCATACTTTTAGAAATCAGATTTATTACCTAAAGGTCACCCATAGTCTTCCTCATCCAGATACAAAATATGATTGAAATGCAAATTGTCTTACTCGGTCCCGGTCCCGGCCCTAATGCCAACAACATCGATTGTCGCTGGCGTGCGTGTTCCGCGCGCGGGCCTTGACATCGAGGCTCAAGACTCGTTTCCTCAATATATTATCTTCCTGGGTAGAGTAGGCTTCCGCTCATCCAGCTCTCAAATGCATGGGATATGAACAAAACACGCAGTCCCGTGCACCCTGTTCAGTTGGACTTGAAACAGCAGGGCCCTACCTCGACGTAGCCAGCTCATGCCGAAAAGAGCAAGGAAAAACAAAAGTTTACTTTACGTGAGAAAAGAAAAAGTGTGTGTGTGATGTGCATAGTTGTGGCGAGGATTGTAAAGAGATTTCGGAAGCAAAAGTCATAACGGATACAATGTTTAGCACTAACAAGATATATTTAGATTATACCTAGTGTATTGATGTGCACTGTTAATATTATTGTATGATCTTTTCATGAATATTTTCCTTCACTTTCCACATTTACTTTTTATTTAATTTGGATTGTTAGAATGTTTCCTTTGACCAACTTTCCATTTGAAAAAGATTCTCGAAAAGGGTCGAAATATCCCTAAATACAAAATAATATGAATGCACAGCTATAGCTTATACAGACGCGAGCAGACGTAAATCAAAGGGTCTAGAAGATACCTACCGTTATCGACGTCGCTCGTGAATATTCAGTTCGTTTTGGCGTCGTTATATATACACAGAGCCATCCCTCGATGACGTCATCTAACAGGCAGTGAGGAAATATGGCGGCCCTATTTTACATCAGCATTTGGTCTATTGGGACTTTTAAACACTGGGCCCTGGGCGTAGTTAATATTAACACAAGGTTTGCATATATCATGTAGAAATCAATTAGCGACAGTTTTTTTAGTTACATGCATACGGCAAGCCATCCACACCTTGCCCATTCTCTGGGTGCTAGCTAAGGCCCAGTTCCCACAAATTGGTTTAGTCCTAAGATGATAGGATTTACGTGTTAAATTGTTATTGTTTTAGTGAAATTGGTTTAAAAAAACAAAAATTCTTAAGACAGACCAATCAGATGTCAATAATCATTACGACGACCAATCAAAAGGAGTAACTTCATTATGAAAGGCCACTAAAACATTACCAACCAATCATGATATTGGATTTCTTATAACAAAAACAATTTCTTAGTGGTACCTTTTAGAACAAATTCAAGATTTGCGTGTGACGGTCAGTGGTGTCTGTAACAGATTATCCTTGATTTACTTCTGACTCTTAGTGTACCTGTTTAACTAGTATCGTTAATAGAAGATACCATATGCATAGACAGTTGTTGGTTATGTAATGTCTCTCTAGGGAAACATATATATACATATCTTATCAATGTTTTGTTGCAATGGCTAGCGTATAAGTATGAGAGTCCTTGTGAGTACCGCCAGCCTACGAAACTGAAAATAATATGCACTCGTCGTATAAATAATTCCCATCTGTCACGTTTTTGACTGCTAGTCTAATGCTCATGCGGTCATGCCATTTCAATTCGTTGTTTTCGATTAGTCAACGTGGAACCCTGATGAATTTATTCTCAATTGTTACAATGGAACAAATAATGTAAAGTTCCTTTAAAACAGGTAGGCCTATCAAATTTGTGTGTGTATATAACACGCATTTGGATTCGGGGAAACAGATGCACGGTTCCAACAAATAAAACTTTGAATACAGAAAAAAGTGTAGCGAGCGAAGCGAAGATTCCATGTCACTACACTGGAGAAAAAAATCCGGAATGTTTTTTTTTCTTTTTTTTGAATTTTTGTGTGTTGTTGGAACTTAGAACTGCCACGATTTTTAGCGCAATCGAAAAATTATTTCTCATTAAATTGTGTTGTTAAATTGTGTGTTACGATTTTTTTCGATTTTTAAAAAAATTCTTCGACTTATAACACCTACATGCTTTATCCGATTGTAATGATTTTTTCACAGAACCTTAATTTTATGAATTAATACATTGTTGTGAAATTTGAGCGCGATCGAAAAATAATTTCTCGTGAAAATCGCAATTTTACGCTTTTTTCGTTTAAAAAACAATTTGTTCGACTTAATAACACCTACATGCTTTAGGTATCCGATTGTAATGATATTTTCACAGAACCCTAATTTCATGAATATATATCTTTGTGTGAAATTTGAGCGCAATCGAAAAATAATTTCTCATGAAAATCGCAGTTTTACGCCTTTTCGTTTAAAAAACATACGCTCATGCAACAACGCGCCTGAAAAAGCGTTTGCGAGATCAAACATCTTCATTGTAATGGTTTGTTTAAAGCTTTCTCGGTTATAAATATTCATGAGTAACTTGTTTATTTAAAAGTGATATACATGTTCGTGATTTAATAGAGATACGTTAAATCAACACTCAAGCCTAAAATAAACCAGGCTAACTATAAAGATACAAAGTAAATCGCAAATTGTATTTTAGTTTTTGTTCTGTTCTTGCAGGAAAGGGAATGCAAGATTGTATGAATATCAACTTCTGAAAGAAATGTGCCACAAAATTAATTTTTGTTTTGTTATTTTGTAACCAAAATGAAAGTGATATTAAAGTAATTATTTTTTCGCTCAGTATAAAAAAGACAAAAAATATATTCCGCGTATGGTTGTACGTGGTATATATTTTGGTTGGTTTTGGATTTTGGTTGGTTGGTCTAGGTTTAGACCAACACTCGTTTTTCAACAAATTAGAAAAACAATGGAAGAAATAACGTTCCATTCAGCATTGGTTTACTAAGCAATTAAATACATAAAATGAGTACAGTAATTAAAGTCGTATTTCGAGTCTGCCCGCAATCAGACACATTACTGACTTTAATTTAGCTAGCATTTGTCAAGTTTTTTACATTGTGATTTATCACTCTCAAAAGGAAAAAAGAAAACAATACAAAATTTAAAACCCTCCTTTCACACTTTATTAAATTTATTGTTGTTAAATACGACATATATTTTTCATCAATGCCCAGCATTGATATTGACAGCAACAGATACACAAAAGAAAACTAAAGCAAAAATGACGAAACAATAACAATATTATAACCATATACCTCATTTTATTAAAATCAACAAACTTGAATGATTTATACCAGTAAGTTTAAACTAAACATTGCGTCGTGCATCATGCAGAGAGAAAACACTAGAATAAAGACTGTTGACGCGGAAAATAATATGATCATGTCCTGGGTTCGAGGCGCTCAATACTGCGTCGATCTCACGAGATGCCTCCTTCCTCCGCCGCAGAGCAGCTAAATGATTACTCATTGCAGTGGCGAGGACGTCTTATAGTGCAGCGGGTCGGGGGCGTTGCGTATAAACTCCTTAGGGTATAATCCTCCCTCCGTATAAAACTAAGATGGAGTGTTTTTGGGTGGGTCTTTCGGTATAAAACGAAGAAAAGGATACGTAGCACCGAAACCTCTTTGCACATAATCATCCCTCGATATAATTTTGATTTTAGGTCGAGAGACCCTACCAGATGGGTCTTAAAGAGTAGAAAAGTTATGTTGAAAGACTCTACTTGAGGGGTCTCAGCACATAAACACTTTCGGCCTAAAGACACATCTGGTAGGGCTCCTTAGGGTATAATCCTCCCTCCGTATAAAACTAAGATGGAGTTGTTTTTGGGTGGGTCTTTCGGTATAAAACGAAGAAAGGGTACGTAGCACCTAAACCTCTTTGCACATAATCCTCCCTCGATATAATTTTGATTTTAGGTCGAGAGACCCTACCAGATGGGTCTTAAAGAGTAGAAAAGTTATGTTGAAAGACTCTACTTGAGGGGTCTCAGCACATAACACTTTCGGCCTAAAGACACATCTGGTAGGGTCCTAGTGTATAACATTTTCGATCGAGAGACAGGATTATACCCTGAGGAGTTTATACGCAACGCCCCCGACCCAGTGCAGCAACCTGCCTAGTGTCGGGGGATTACACACTGAGCATACTTACTGATACATATTTCCTAATAAATTAATCTTAACTTTACACCAATCTATAAAGATGATGAAACGAAAAATGCTACACCATAACATAATAATATTATGATAACCATTGGCTAAGACTTTTTTTTTCTGAGAATTTTTACACAAAGTATTTAGTAACTCGAAACAACTTTTTGTAAAAAAAAAATTGGAATTTCAAAAAAAAAACTTCAGATATAACGTCCAAAATGTCTAAAATTGCTTGCATTGAGTAAAAATACTAGGCCTACTCCTTTCTCAATTTTTTACTTTTTTTGTTTTTTTTTGTTTTTAGTTTAAGCCAGTACCATAAAAAAACATAATTGGTTATTAGATTTGCAATATATTTGTTATCTTTCTGTCCACGAACTGTATATTTGGCTATTTTTGCATTTTATACTTTTTTTTAAATTTCTGATAGATATAATTTTTTTTTAAAATCTGTATGGATGTTATTAAAAAAATTGTTTCCAAACGTAGAACAATTCCGTCTCTAATTCATACAGAAAAAAATTAGCTCTCTGGTGAAGCAGAAAAAGGAGTAGGAATTTGTGTACTGATACCCTATATAAATGTACTGTTTTTGGGCGTAAGTGCAAAAAGTGCTTGTTAAAGCCGCGAGGAAAGTTGAAATATAACTTATTTGAGATAGTAACAATAGAAACAACTGATAATATAAAGGTGTAATTTAAACTGATAAAAATGTAATTTGTAACCATGTAAAATAAGGGGGAAAAAAATGTGGAAAAAAACGAACCTAGGCCAATTTTCACAAACCCTCCCCTTAAGCGCTGCTGCGAATTTACGGTTTTTCGGGGGAAAGCAAGTTTTACGGTATCCCTAATTATAAAAAATTTAAAAACGAAAAACAATCGCTGAAAGAATCAGTAGGGACGCTGTTCAACTCAAGCAGAAAAATTACATAAATCTTTTGTAGGCGCCATTGTTCAGAAGGGGTTTTTTGTCGGACACAGGGATCCCAAAAACCCAAACCGCAGAGCAGATGTATGATAGTTTGTTGTTAATTAGGGTTTATTATGCATGCGTTTTTTCACTTCAACACTAACGAGGGTTTTCCCAATGGAACATTGACTGCTTTGTACTTCGGAGAATGCAATTGGTATTTGTGATTTCAAATATATGCACACGGGGCTAGTGAAAGATGAAATGCACCCCCGAACTCCATGTAAAATAAATAACGGAACAACATTCCCCCGATTTTTTTTTACCGGTGAGACAGTAAATGAAATCTAGATTTTAAAGGAGGCCCAGGATTCGTGAAAATAGGTTTTGTTGAGATGCACAAATCGTACTTTTCACAAAAAAAGTTTGTCCCGTTTATTTTGATTAAATTTAACAAAGATTATAATTTTTTTAAATTGTAGCTGAGGAAGTTAATTTTAAACTTGATATTAAAACAAAATAAAAACATTAGAAAAATTTCCCCCACATAAGTTTTTATAGATGACATAATTCAAAACACAAACATTGAAACTTCCCTATACATAAGATTTAAAAGATTGCGAAAAATAGATGTTACCAAATGCTTTCAAATAACCCTTGTAATGCAATGTAGACGTATTTCTAAATATAACCTATGTATCAATTAGTTGCACACGTTCTGTTGTTGTATGTATAGTGTAGTGTGTTCGTCTACCAAGTACAAGGTCAGATTGACACTCAATGATTGATCCTTGCTACGACAAAAACAGAGACGATGGCTAGATTACCCTTTTTATTCACTTTGATGAATGAATGTATCCTTGAATTAATTAATCATTTTTTTATGTATACAATATTCTTCAAGATAAAAGAGACTTGTAAATGATATTTTGTCGATAGAGATAAATAATATCGATAACACATAATCCAAGTTTCTCTACTACCGACTGTGAATGGAAATGACTATAACGCGGGGTACTTTTATAGCTTCGTCGTCCATTATTTCGTATAAATGGTCATAAACATCAAGTAATGAAATTTATGAATACCTACGCCCTATTTATAAAAGACTCACAAAAAATCAAAAAGTATCTTTAGGTCGACAATATTATCCTATCAATATAGAATCTGAGCTTTAAAGAACAAACAAACAAGTCAATTGGACCCAATGGAAGTAAATGCTCATTGTTCATTTCAAAACTTTATGGGTAACATAACAATGATTTATTCGCGTAAAAACTTTGGCACAAAAGTATCTTCGTTGCTCCTTTGTTTTTTCTACATTACGAAGTGGCCACGGCTGCCCGCTAACGAAGCGCCTATTACAGTACTTGAACGAAGTTGGCAATATTTGCATTCGGGATGGATTGCACAATATCAGTAATAATATGAGTGATTTATAGCAATTGTCATAAAAGTATGCCCCGACTGGGAATCGAAACCAGAACCTTTGGCTTAACGCACCATAGCTCTACTAATTGAGCTATCGAGACACAAGACACGATTCATTAAATTGATATTTGTTGTGACTGTTGACATCCATGATATGAATCGAACAGAAGACTGCAATGTATCAACTGTCATTACTTAAAGAACACATGAAAAAATCAAATCACTTCTCATCTCCCATGAGTTGGGTATTAAAATATTATCGGATAGGCAAACCAGTTTATTATTAGAGCTGAGAGCCTATCTTGAAGGCGGTAATGTTGAAAATCTTAATTATTAGAACAAAATGGCATCCACGTGGTCCTAGATCATAGTTTGTCAAGTTTTTGGTATTGTTCTGATATTTTTTTCATTTTCAGACCACCATATTTAGTGGAATTTTTGTTTCAAGTGACTTTTTTATTTGTAGGGCAATTTGTAATCAAATTTAAAAAACAAAAGACGATTTATAACAAAACAAAATACAAAAGTAAATACTTGTGTTAAAATTTTCCAAAAATGTATTTAATTTTTTTAATCATTCTCCGGATTATTCGAAATAGTTTGAGCCATTATGTATTGATACTGGTTGAGAATTTTGTCCGCTATGACTTGTGAAGTAAAAGAGGCTATAACCCTAAAAAAATATGTTTTACCACATAATCTAGAGCATAATAGTAAACTCAAATGTACATTTAAAAAATTATATCTTGTAACTGTGATTCAACACGAATTTTTAAAGTTTTTTGAACCCTCAATAAAATTGTCGAAAATTGGCGTTTTAGTGGATTTCTTAAATCGGCGTTAACTTGCTAATTTTTTGTTCCACCTAGATACTAGAGCATCGTACCAATCTAAAATGACCCTTTAGAACATCGTGTCTTGAAACTGTGCGCAAAGGAGGAGCACAAACATGCAAAAATATACCTTCCAAAATCACACCCTTTCTTGGTAATCAGCATATTTTGACCGAACCACTTGCCCAAATTACAAAACAAAATACAGCGGATTTACAGAAAAGGCTGCAAAGTACGTCAATAACGGCCACTATTTTTTTAGATCAAAATCCTCCAAGGTCACGGGGCATAAAGTTCGTCCCCATGTTATTTCTAATGGGAAATTTTTGCCGATGGGACCTAGTTCGAAAATTACCAAGTTTGACAAAAAAAATCGGGTAATGGCGGACCCAATACTTTTCTGTTAATTTTTGGATGAGCGTAGCGAGCGTAGCGAGCGAAGCGAAGATTCCATTCTACTACACTAGAGAAAAAAATCCGGAATGTTTTTTTTTCTCTCTCTCTCTCTTTCTTTTTTTTGTATTTTTGTCTGTTTGTCCACACGATTCCGGCTAAACCGATACTCCGATTGCTATGAAATTTCATGGAGGCCTTCGAAATCTCTGAACTTAGAACTGCCACGTTTTTGAGCGCAATTGAAAAAATATTTATCATAAAAATCAAAATTTTACAGGTTTTTTCTTTTTTTAAACAATCTTTGACTTATAACACCTACATGCTTTATCCGATTGCAATGATTTTTTCGCAGAACCTTAATTTTATGAATTTATGTATTAGTGTTAAATTTGAGCGCAATCGAAAAATTATTTCTTATAAAAAATCGCAATTATACGATTTTTTAACAACTAGGCCGCTTCGCGAACGCTTTTTCCAGTCGCGTTGATGGATGAGCTTTTTTTGGGAATATTTCTGTCCAATGATTACGTTTTTATGTGGAATCTCCTTACTATTTCTATAGTTATTTGATATTACTTGTTCATTATACACCTGTAAAAGGCTTATATTAAAACCTTTATTTCTATGAATTTTGACCAACTTTTTCAACTTTTTCTTTCAAAAGGCACTACATCACCATAATCTTTATGTCAATGTAAAATATGAACGTTGTAGCCCCATCTGTTTGGTCAAAATCGACCCAAATATCACGAAAATACCGTACTAAAAATCGAAAAAAATCGTAAAAGTACGATATTTATGAGAAATATTTCTTCGATTGTACCCAAAAACAATACAGCTCTAAGTTCAGAGATTTCGAAGGTCCCCTCCAATTTTCATCAAGATCGCATATGCCGTTTTCCCGGTAGAGAGCGAACAAACAGACAAAAAAACTAACAAAAACAAAACACCCGAGCTATTTTTCTTGGGGTAACGTAAGTAAAAAACAAACAAAAAACATAAAGTCAAATTGAAGTCTTCGCTTCGCTCATCCAATTACGATTAATTTAAAAAAAAATATATATAATTTAAAAAAATTTCAACTTAGTAATGATTTTTTCACAGAACAACAGAAAATTCGCATAACACATGGCAGCTCAATGCACCAATTACGCTCATCCAACAACGCGGCGGGACTTACGCGTTTTCCTAGTATAAATTCATAACAAGTTAGCCTGAATGAAATATATTTTTTGAGTTTAGCGGGTGAATAGCCGGCCGTATTTTCTATTTACTAGGCCGCTTCGCGAACGCTTTTTCCAGTCGCGTTGATGGATGAGCTTTTTTTGGGAATATTTCTGTCCAATGATTACGTTTTTATGTGGAATCTCCTTACTATTTCTATAGTTATTTGATATTACTTGTTCATTATACACCTGTAAAAGGCTTATATTAAAACCTTTATTTCTATGAATTTTGACCAACTTTTTCAACTTTTTCTTTCAAAAGGCACTACATCACCATAATCTTTATGTCAATGTAAAATATGAACGTTGTAGCCCCATCTGTTTGGTCAAAATCGACCCAAATATCACGAAAATACCGTATGAAAAACCGGAGAAAAAATCGTAAAAAGTACGATTTCTATAAGAAATACTTTTTCAAATGTCTCTTAAATCATAACATATATGATTTCAGTGATTTTAAACGTTCCTATAAAGTTTTATCAATATCGGAGTAGCCGTTTGCCAAATATCACGAAAATATCGCACTAAAAATCGAAAAAAATCGTAAAAGTACGATATTTATGAGAAATATTTCTTCGATTGTACCCAAAAACAATAGCCTACAGCTCTAAGTTCAGAGATTTCGAAGGTCCCCTCCAACTTTCATCAAGATCGCATATGCCGTTTGCCCGGTAGAGAGCGAACAAACAGACAAAAAAACTAACAAAAACAAAACACCCGAGCTATTTTTCTTGGGGTAACGTAAGTAAAAAACAAACAAAAAACATAAAGTCAAATTGAAGTCTTTGCTTCGCTCATCCAATTATAGATTGGCACTACAAGTTTAAAAGCATTTTATTTTTAAGGCTGGCACTTGTAGAGATAACAAAATGAATATATATATATATATATATATATAATACAGACCCATAATCCATTAGAGAATAATCAACACTCGATGACACTTTGAAGGTTGTTTGATCGGAACAATAATCGCAGACTGTTCACAGTTAGGCTCGCAAAATAGACAATACTTTTCGCTGTAAGTCAAATTGAAGTCTTTGCTTCGCTCATCCAATTAAAGATGGGCACTACAAGTTTAAAAGCATTTTATTTTTAAGGCTGGCACTTGTAGAGAGAACAAAATGAATATACGTATATATATATGAGTTTTAAGACTTTCGTGGTTGGTATATGATGTCATTTTAAATATTTTACGGTAAAACCACGTAAAAAATTGGAGTCCTAGTTGGACGTTGTCGGGTGAATGCAACGTTTCGCCAATGTTGCAATTGGCCTCTTCAGGCGAGCGTCGAGCTTTACCAGACCGAGCACTGTCACTGCACTGCAGACACTGCAGAGGCCAATTGCAACATTGGCGAAACGTTGCATTCACCCAACAACGTCCAACTAGGACTCCAATTTTAACAAGGTACGTGGTTTTACCGTAAAATTTTAAAATGACAATATATATATATATATATATAATACAGACCCATAATCCATTAGAGAATAATCAACACTCGATGACACTTTGAAGGTTGTTTGATCGGAACAATAATCGCAGACTGTTCACAGTTAGGCTCGCAAAATAGACAATACTTTTCGCTGTACTAGTAAAGATTGCACTCGCAAAATATTAGCGGCAACGTTGGCCATCGTTAGCAATTTACAAACAACCGATTATTGAGCAAGCGTAGCGAGCGTCTCCACTTGACTCTTATGGCTCGAATTCTGTTGTTTTTTCTGTTACTGCTTCGGTACAGGTCGAACCGTTTCTCTGATCGACCTGAAATTTTGCACATGTACATACCACCTATGCGGGTTGCTATATAGTTTTTGAACAAAATCCGGTCGTTGGTTATAAAAAAAAAAATGTTCCGATCGTTATGAAATTTTGCAGGGTCAATAAGTACAACATTCTCTCCTATTTTACAAATTTTCAGCTAAATCGGATAGGACCTTAAGTAGTGTAGATAGTAATAACATTTTAACTAAAGTAATGTTACCATGGCAACGAAAAGTCTCACTATGCACTGCCACCTAGAAGTAATCAAAATACTATCGAGGAAGCAGTGTATTATTTGTTATCAAAGAGTTCAAATAGTTTTCCCAAAGAAATGATGTCAAGGTCCTTTAGATGGCGGTGGATTTTAGCCATTCTCTTCTATTTTACAAATTTTCAGCTATATCGGTCAAGACCTTAAAGACTTATTGGTATGTAATATTTTGGGGATTTCGTACTCGGGTCGTGTTGCACGAACCGGTGCGCGCTCAACAACGCGACGGGACTTAAGCGTTTTCCTAGTAACTCATAAAGATGTTTATTGAGCGAGCGTAGCGAGCGTCTCCACTTGACTCTTATGGCTCGAATGTCTGTTTTTTTTTCTCTCTGTTACTGCTTCGGTACAGGTCGCACCGTTTCTCTGATCGTCCTGAAATTTTGCACACATGTACATATTACCTTTGCGGGTTGCTGCATAGCTTTTGAACAAAATCCGATCGTTGGTTATAAAAAAAAAAAAAAAAAATGTTCCGATCGTTATGAAATTTTGCAGGGTCAATAAGTACAACATTCTCTCCTATTTTACAAATTTTCAGCTAAATCGGTCAAGTAGTGTAGATAGAAATTACATTTTAACAAAAGTAACGTTGCCATGGCAACGAAAAGTCGCACGAGAATTCTGGTCACTATGCACTGCCACCTAGAAGTAATCAAAATACTATCGAGGAAGCAGTGTATTATTTGTAACGCTTTCCCAAAGAAATGATGTCAAGATCCTCTAGATGGCGGCGGATTTTATCCATTCTCTCCTTTTTTTTTTTACAAATTTTCAGCTAATTCGGTCAAGACCTTAAAGACTTATTGGTATGTAACATTATGGGAATGTCGAACTCGGGTCGTGTCGTGTTGCACGTACCGGTGCTCGCTCAACAACGCGACGGGACTTTAGCGTTTTCCTGGTAATATGTGCCTCCTTACAATTTACTAATAAATAAAGTCAAGGCGTTCTCACCAGCGCAACGTTGACATGGACAGGGACAGCCTATTCGGCACCAAATCGACATGTAGATCGCAGCACTGGCGGCGCGCTACGTCACAACATGGCTGGCGTAATTGTGATTCCGGGCTGGAGCGTACATGGCGCTAACGTGTGTTAGTCGCACCGTTTATGACAATTCGGGGATTATTTCCGATCTGTTTACTAGCATTTACCTTTCTCGCACACGCATTAAATAAGATGTATATTTTCATCTACGGTTTGCATTTGTTACGCTCTTATACAATCACAAGTAGGCGTAATTGCGTAGGTAGGCCAACTATAGCCAAAATTGAACCTTCCTATCCCTATATTTCTGAATGGGATAGGGATGAAATGTAAAATATTATATAACAATTTACCATTTTAACAGTTGGGTATATATTATTACGTTTGAGCGTAAGAATATCCAGAAAATAATTCATAAGCAGATTATTATTTATTATTTAATTACTACTATAAGTAAAGTTGCCCGCGAAATTGGTATTGGTCCAAGGAATTATTACCAAATTTGAATTTAGAATGTTAAGTTTTTGAAGTGAAACGAGTCTGTTTGTTGTATCAACAAATATTTTGCAATAACACTGAACATCTGAAGTGCAAGGTGCAATATTTAACGTTTTCCCGCGATAATGTAATAAATAGTACAACATGTATTATTTTCATCATATTCCCTGAAAATGTCAATAAATAAGGCCTACATCTATGCTATAATCCGTATGTTGTCAATTTGTAACCATCGACAAAGTGTGCTTTATTCAGAACATGACGAAACTTCTAAAAATACTTGGCTGCAGAAATTGGCATTTATTATGAAAAATGTTCATTGAAAACGATTTTTCCGAATTTATTACTATACATACATAGGCCTACCTTTTTTGTTGTTGATAAAAACGCACTACAGTGTAGTAATTTTGAGGTAGCCCATCACATACGAAACAAATTGAATGTAGGCCTATGTGCTATGTAGGCCTGTATGTGTAACAATTGGGAACGGTGTGATAGCCTATTGGCATAAGCATGAATTAAAATTATTGTCTGAAATTGTAAAACGCTATTTATTATGAGTGTCGGTGACGGGTAAAAAACAATAAGTATAATTATTAAAAAATGAACATAAATAAATAAAATCTATCAAACACAACGGGAAAACTCAGTGGGTGACACCACACTGTCATCTGACTATATGTTTTCGGACTTTATCCCTGGACTTAAATGTAAGAATAATGTTTTATTAAGAGTAGGCCCTACCGAAATTTAAATTGAGATCACGATAATTTAAAAGTTCTTATTAAGTGTAAAGAGTTGTATTTTAAAAGAGAAATGTAGGCCAATGCTTAACCATTCGAGACATAACCCTTGCGTCAGGTGTCCACTTTATGGTGCACTTACAGGCCCCATTCTTTCATTTAAAATTTGTTTTCTTGTGATAACCATAGCACAAATATGCCTTTATTTTATTTCTAACGTTCAACATCCGTAAACAAAACGTATCACGCCGAAAACTCAACTTTTTAGTTACATCTACACGTTCTTCCACGTTATTTGCCGCTGTGTCTACCTGAGTGATCACTACTGCTAGGGTTCTACGTTCCGCCAACAGGGCCGCGCTAGTGTGCTTTTTGGTGCCGAATAGCCCTGCAAGTGCAACAACATGTAGTTCCGAGGTAAGCGTGCATTGAAGGGCCGTGCAGAACCAGACGAATTATCACTGCCCGGGGTAACGTATTAAACACAAAGCATATCTCCCACGGCACGCAAGTGAAATGAGGAGCATCCATTAATCGTTACCAAAATATTACAGCTAATCTATCTTATGTTGGTTATTTGGAGTCTTTGTGTAGCCGGCCGTGCAAGAATCCCCGTCTAGTGTGAATATTTGGAGCATTGTTCGTGGGTGCCATTGTCTGGGTCTGAGCGCCACAGACGTCATCGATCCTCCCTATCCCGCACTGGTGATGATGAAAGTCATCAGGCACTGGACACACAGAATCAGTCAGAACAAACATTTACGAAGGTAGAAACAAACTATTTAAAATCTAATAATTGCTAGCGGATTCGAAGAAATATCTGGTGTAACGCACAACTGAATCAAAAGGATAGGATGCAATTAAATCAATAGGCCGAGTCAAAACGATGTGTCCCGACCGGGGATTGAACCCGGGGCCGGGTCATTCGGCTTTACTTTCAAATGCTTTACAAAGTGAGCTATGCCGAGCCCCGTCGACTCTATATTAATTGAGCGAGCGTAGCGAGCGTCTCCACTTGACTCTTATGGCTCGAATGTCTGTTTTTTTTTTTTTTTTTTTCCTGTTACTGCTTCGATACAGGTCGCACCGTTTCTCTGATCGACCTGAAATTTTTTACACATGTACATACCACCTAGGCGGGTTGCTGTATAGTTTTTGAACAAAATCCGATCGTTGGTTATAAAAAATAAAAAATAAAATAAAAAAATAAAAAAATAAAAATGTTCCGATCGTT
The DNA here is from genome assembly GCA_024449915.1 of Sweltsa coloradensis. Taxonomy (NCBI): domain Eukaryota; kingdom Metazoa; phylum Arthropoda; class Insecta; order Plecoptera; family Chloroperlidae; genus Sweltsa; species Sweltsa coloradensis. The sequence goes on from JAMZAV010002984.1 coordinate 29,316, forward strand.
ATGAAATTTTGCAGGGTCAATAAGTACAACATTCTCTCCTATTTTCCAAATTTTCAGCTAAATCGGTTAAGACCTTAAAGACTTATTGGTAATCATAATTCGAAAGATGATGTTAAAAAATGAAGGAGGCAGTGAAGATACAAAGATACACTTTAGAAGGCATGACGTGAATTAGTACAATGCAAAGATGTTGGAATAGTATAAAGTGTACAATGTCAATCCAGTTAGGCCTACAGTTTGTGGTGGGCCTTATGGGAATGTCGTACTCGGGTCATGTTGCACGTACCGGTGCTCGCTCAACAACGCGTCCAACTGAGCGTTTTCCTAGTATGTTCTAGGCATAAACTAGAACAATTTCACTTTAAATTTTAGAAGAGAAACAATAATCAACCTCAAAAGTTTCAGTGTTGAAATGAATTTTCCGCGAGCTCCAAACGTTATAATGCTCAACGTAAAACAACTGTCCCAAACGAAAATGTTGTGGATCGGAAATACAACGTGCCTGTCATGTTCACTGTAGTCTATAGACAAAATGGTTTCGAACTCGACAACTATAAACATCTCCCGTAGTGGGGCACTCTGCACTCGAGTCAACACGTACACAAAAACACTTTCACGAGATGGATAATGCAAAAAACATGTGCATAACTTATTCAAGGCCCATTTGACGCGACATTTCTTCGTCGTTGATTATGATTAGTTCACAGACTTCTGCGCTCGAGAGAGGGGAAATCAGTGACAAACACCACATTCAGCTAGCAACGTAGCATCGTCATCCTACCAAAACATTGTAAGATTTTAGACACAGAAAACAGGATGCTTTTTGTCTATGATGGAAAAACGTCTCGTGTGACTTGTGTGACGTGTGTGACTTGTGTGACATATGTGACATGTAATCAAAAACATTTCACACGTGCACAATTTTCATATTCGTTATTGTTGAGTTTATGAAGATCAGCAGCAAGAGTACTATATTTAATTATAGCGTTGGAACATATTCGACAACAAACAATAAATAAATTTGATCTTTTTTACTCTCCTAAAAATCTGCAAAATTCTACATTATTGTATAAGACTATAATATCATTAGTAATGTTCTGTGTCAATAACATTCACCTTGCATAATATGCCTTATAGTGCACAGCAACAACAGTCAATTTCCATACATAATTGTTTCCAAACTAAGATTGAAAAGTAAACACTTTAAATTTAAAAACATCTTCCCGGAAATCATTGTATGCTAACGCATTTAAGTTATGGACATGGACGCGATCCCCAGAGAACCATGGGCTGAAAGATGTGTAACTCGATCCCCAGAGATCCTACTTTGGTATTACACTTAGCATTACAGTTACACACATGGACTGAAAGATGTGTAACTCGATCCCCAGAGACCCTACTTTGGTATTACACTTAGCATTACAGTTACACACATGGACTGAAAGATGTGTAACTCGATCCCCAGAGACCCTACTTTGGTATTACACTTAGCATTACAGTTATACACATGGACTGAAAGATGTGTAACTCGATCCCCAGAGACCCTACTTTGGTATTACACTCAGCATTACAGTTATACACATGGACTGAAAGATGTGTAACTCGATCCCCAGAGACCCTACTTTGGTATTACACTTAGCATTACAGTTACACACATGGACTGAAAGATGTGTAACTCGATCCCCAGAGACCCTACTTTGTTATTACACTTAGCATTACAGTTATACACATGGACTGAAAGATGTGTAACTCGATCCCCAGAGACCCTACTTTGTTATAACACTTAGCATTACAGTTATACACATGGACTGAAAGATGTGTAACTCGATCCCCAGAGACCCTACTTTGGTATTACACTTAGCATTACAGTTACACACATGGACTGAAAGATGTGTAACTCGATCCCCAGAGACCCTGCTTTGGTATTACACTTAGCATTACAGTTATACACATGGACTGAAAGATGTGTAACTCGATCCCCAGAGACCCTACTTTGTTATTACACTTAGCATTACAGTTACACACATGGACTGAAAGATGTGTAACTCGATCCCCAGAGACCCTACTTTGGTATTACACTTAGCATTACAGTTACACACATGGACTGAAAGATGTGTAACTCGATCCCCAGAGACCCTACTTTGGTATTACACTCAGCATTACAGTTACACACATGGACTGAAAGATGTGTAACTCGATCCCCAGAGACCCTACTTTGGTATTACACTCAGCATTTTATTTTCAGTGAAATATTGCCGTATTCTTTCACATATTATAAAGAAACTACAAACTGATTTAAAACTAAGCATATACCGTACTTGCAATCATTATCATTCTACCTTTTTCAAATTAGCCTCGTTGCACATGGGTAAAATGTTTTAGGTTTTAAAAAGCAATTTATAAGAAAACTTTACTAATACACTAAACATATGCATGGACATGATATGCGATATAATTGAACAGCAATACGTATTTTCTCTGTTATGCGTGGTGACACAAGAAAATAACTAATTAGACGCATTTTGAACTAAAATAACCATGGGTTATCTGATAGAAAATAATGTTAAGGAATGGATAGGTCGTGTCCGTTGTATACATACGTTTAAGCTCTTAACGTGACAGTTTGTAAACCTGTGTTATTAAATTTTCTATTATTGCTTTTTGTTTATGCTCAAACTGAACGGTTCCACCACGCCCAAATGCATGATTAATTATTACGTCGATGCGGAAACCTCACCGCACTAATCAATTAATTACGTTCTACACAAAATGCCGATATTCAGCTGTAATAAAAACATTCAACTGGGCAACAGATTTGGCATTGAAACGGAATACTATAGAACACTTGTGTATAGTGGTGGTTTCAACTCGATTTTACTTGTTATGTAAACTATTTGAGTAGTTCATGTTTAATGATATTTTATAAGCGGTATACTATCGCATATTTAAAGAAATGATGGTGGCTTGCCAACATGCTTGTGTGTTCGAGCAGCAAGAGGGAGGGCCTTCATGAGATTGTTTATAGGTGGCTCCTCCTCTTTGTACTCCTCAATTTGTAATCGTTATACTTAAATGCACCGACTCCATATGAAATAGTGATAAGATGAATGCAATATTCATTAAATATATGTATTATTATTTATTATTAGTGAATTGTAAGATGAATATAATGACATAGGCCTACACTTTCCAGTTGACGAACCTTTGAGTAAAATATAGTTGACGGCTGCTAAATCGATTTAAGTGAAACTCACTTTTGAACGACGACGCTCTAAATGAATAGGTTATGTTGTTTTAACGACGTACTCGACAGAGAGCTCCTATGGCGCCGGTTATTTTAGTCGCCTCGTAGTCGAATACGACAAGCCAGTATAACCGGCAGTTTCTGCAGGTTCCTCTTGAAGGCTTCGTAGGTGTTCAATCATAGTTATGTAGAAACGATGGAAAACGGGAAACGACAACAACGTTTGTAGGCTCACCCTTTTGTGCATAGCCAATCATATGTTTGAAAAAACAATCTAAGTTTTCCAATCCTTATATTACAGTGGGAGCTTTTTAAAAGTTTTGTGTTTTCATGGTTTTACCCAGACGGAATTAATTTTCCTCGCCCCTCATGAAATAAACAAGTGCACCGGTAACGTGTTTACTGCGTTCCGTTTCATCGAGGCATCAACTTTTCAAAAGAAAACTTTGTCTTTCTCCTTCCAACTTTCTCCTCTGGGTCTCTCAATCTTTATTTTCAAGTCCCCGCCAAAAGTGAGAAAAAAGAAAAGAAGAACCGAATGTAAAACCCCTCTTGCACCGTATGACTAACACGGGACAAAATAATTTATTCATAGCTATTTGAAAATAACAGGGACGTTGTCCTGGCGGTCGCACACGTTCTGCAGAGATCGTCGCCCAGAATGAATAAACAATGAATCTGGTACAGCTGATGAATGGCGAGTGGGGAATGAATACGCGAGTAGCCCGGGCCCACAGGGCACACATGCCCTAGCAAATGGTCAGCTATCTTAAAAACATTTTTCATGTTTTTCAAAATCCCCATACGATAAAAACTGGACCAAGGCAATAAAAGTTAGCAAGAGAAATGGTTTATTGGATTTGGTTATCATTCGTTCAGAAAGTAACGGGTGAGTACACGGCCAAAGAATATTGATGAGGCTACAAAGAAAACAATAATGTGTACATCCATCCATGATCACACAACAGAATAATATATCAAGGCATTCAGCATTCACTCTTCAGAGCGTTACAGCAGGCCTACTACATCGCGTAAAGTAAAAGCAGGTGCAGTAAAATTTTTAATAATTTTTATTATTGTTATTAATATAAGGTTTTTTAAGCATAAACCCTTTTTATAACACAACAATTGCTATCATTCAATAATATTATTATTAATTATAGTTATTATAATAATAATAATACTTATTAGTTACTAATTATTATATTTTTTTTTAACGCAATTTCTCATGAATGAGAGACTTTTTTGTAGATACTGGAACTATTATTATAAACCGACAACGGACCCAATTTCGTCGAGTGATATTTATAGAAGCTACCTCACGTGGTTCAAGTTGATTTCCTACATCAGTGAAGCTAGCAACGACGGGAGAGAAGCTGTCACACAGTGGGTGAGCCTGCACCCAAGCAAGCCCTAGTCGAGATACAGTGTTGGGGAAGGAACTTTTAAAAGAACGCGTTCTCGCGAACGCGTTCTTTTTTTGTGAACTTTTCAGTGAACTTACTCTTTTTTAAATGAAAGAACTTGAACTTATAAAAGTTCATTCCGAGAACGAACTTTTCAGTTTTAGAAAGTTCATTTGTAAGTTCTTTCCGTGCGCCGAGCAGCCGTCGACTCGCTGCCGTCGACGCTTATTAACAATAACAAATCGTTGTTTATCGTAGTTTTTTTTGTTTATTTCGATTAAGGACACGTCAACCGTTAGGTCATAATGAACCACTCTAACCTAGGGGGGGGGGGGCATGCTGGTCAGAACCAGCCAAGAGAAAGGGGGGGAAGGGGGGTTTCTCACTCGCGGTCGTCATCGTCTTTTTTTATAGTTCGTTTGTCTAGTTTTTCGTCGTCGGGGAGGGCGTCAAGGGGGGGGACAAGGTCCCCGCGACGATGCCAGAGCTCGCCTCATTTTTTCGTTTATCGTAGGGCCCAATTTTCGCAGTTTAGCTGATTTTTTACAAATCCGCACATTCACGAAGTTTAAAAAGATGTACGCCAAATAATTTGGGAAAAAAAATTTTAAGCCTAAAATGCTATGTATCTGCATAATTTTACAAGCTGTCACAGAATGTATTTCAAAACATCAACACGATCAAAGACGCTCAACATTTCGTCCGACTCAAACTCGCGAGTAAAATTGGGACTCGGAAACCCCTAAGTTTTTTTTTTCCCTTTTTTCTTCAAATTTTCGCTAGCCCTTTAAAAAAATAGTGATTTGGGTTTCAAAAAAACTTTTAAAAAAATTTTGTTCAATTTTTGACGAACTTGAATTTTTAAAATTATAGGTTTTAAAAAAAACTTGAACTTTTTTAAAAATTTATTATTTTTTAGCTGTGAAATGAACTTTTAAAAAATTTTTTTAAAAAAAAAACTGACCCAACACTGTCGAGATAGTGCAACGCCTACCCCACGTAGTAGTTCAAGTTTTTTTTCCTACATCATGAAGCTAGCAAAGATGGGAGAAACTGTACACGTGGGTGAGCCATGCACCCAAAACAAACCCCAGTCGAGATAGTGCAACGCCTACCTCCGTGTTCAAGTTGATTTCCCAATCAGGAAACTAGCAAAGATGGGGGAGAAGCGTCACCCGGGGTGACCATGCAGCACCCAAGCAAGCCCTATCAGATAGTGCAACGCCTCCTCACGTATTCAAGTTTTTCCTACTCATTGAAGCAGCAACATGGGAGAAGCTGTCACACGTGGGGGAGCCCTGGCACCCAAGCAGCCCAGCGAGATATGCAAAAGCCCACCCCACGTATTCAAATTTTATTTCCTACAATCCGAGTGAAGCTACAACGATGGGAGGAAGCGTCACACAGTGGGTGAGCCGCCCCCAGCAAGCCTAGTCGGAATGCAACGCCTACCCCACTGGGTTTAAATTGTTTCCTACATCAGTGAAACTAGCAAAATGGGGGGAACGTCACACGTGGGGGAGCCATGCACCAAACAAACCCATCGAGATGTGCAACGCCTACCTCACGTATTCAAGGTGTTTCCCCACTCTGAAGCTAGCAACGCGGGGGAAGCTGTACACAGGGGTGAGCCATGCACCCAAACAAAACCTATCGAGATGTGCAAAGCCACTCCGTAGGTAGTTCAAGTTGATTTCCTACATAGTGAAACTAGCAACGACGGGGGAGAGTGCCACTGGGGGGGGGGGCCCTGCACCCAAGCAAACCCAGTCCCGGGTTGCAACGCCTACCTCCTGGGTTTAAGTTGATTTCCTACATCATGAAGCTACAACGACGGGAGAGAAGCTGTCACAAAAAAGTGGGTGACCATGCACCCAAGCCCTAGTCGAGATAGTGCAAAGCCCCCTCACTGGTTCAATTATTTCCTACTCAGTGAAGCTAGCAAAGATGGGGGAGAACTGTCACCAGTGGGGGAGCCATCACCCAAGCAAACCCTAGTCGAGATATCAAAGCCTACCTCACGTAGTTTTAAATTGATTTTTCCCACATCGTGAAGCTAGCAACGACGGGAGAACGACCGGGGGGAGCCTGCACCCAAACAAACCCCAGTCGAGATAGTGCAAAACCTCCTCCTGGTTCAAGTTGATTTTCCCCTCTGAAGCTACAACATCGGAGCAAGCTGTCCACGTGGGTGAGCCCTCCCCCAAGCAAACCCTATCGAGATAGTGCAAAAGCCTACCCCACGGGGTTTAATTATTTCCTACATCAGTGAAACTAGCCGACGGGAGAAAGCGTCACACAGTGGGTGACCAAGCCCCAACAAACCCCAGTCGAGATGGCAACGCTACCTCCGTGGGTTTAAATTGATTTCCTACTCAGTGTAGCAAAGATGGAAAAAAGCTGTCCACAGTGGGGGACCATGCACCCAAACAAACCCTAGTCGAGATATGCAACGCCTACCTCACGTAGGTATTCAGGTTTATTTCCTAATCATGAAGCTAGCACGACGGAGAGAAGCTGTCACACAGTGGTTTTAGCCCTGCCCCTAGCAAGCCCTATCGAGATAGTGCAAACCCCCCTCCGTAGGGGTTCAAGTTGTTTCCTACATCATGAAGCTGCACATGGGAGAGAAGCTGTCACACAGTGGGTGGCCATGCACCCGCAAACCCTATCGGATAGTGCAACGCCATCAGCTGCAGCCTGATCTGCCAAAGCCATGCAGAGTGATTGAAGAGGCGAGGGAAAAGTTTTCCATTCTTTTTTACTATTGCACAATTTGGGGAAATTATCACTTTTTATATTAATTCAAATTTAGTTGAACCCCTTCTGTCCGCGAAAACCCGGTTCCCCACCTAATTTTAGAACAAACTTTTCCCAAAAGTGACAAACTTTATCAAATATTATTACAACACTGCACAACTAAAAAATGCAATATGCTTGACGTAACACCTGAAATGGGGAAAAGCACTTCACATTAACATTACTAGAAAAAAGCCAAAACGTTGTTAGACGAATAGTGGCCATGTGTTGAGTACCCGGGGAAATTCCCCCCCCCTATATAGGGTAGGTGGGGGCATTCGTCCCCTTTCCCTATTTAATTATTCAAACTTAAAAGCAAAAGTTCTCGGGGACTCAAAACTGACTCCTCCAAAACTCTAGCAACGACTTTGGGGTTTTTTTCCCATCTAGTTGTCTAAGGCGCCATTATACTCGAAATTGAATACCTGTTTAAACCCCCCTCGGGAAAAATTCTTTAATTTTTGGATTTATTTAAAAAATTTTAAAAAATGTTTTAAAAGCATACAAAACTAGCCTATGGAAAAAATACCAGTACGAATCGATAAAAATTGCAAAGGTTTTTCTCAATGTCTCCGGGAATTTAGGGGGAAACCCTTGGTACACCTTGGGCCTGCTATCTGTAATCACGCCTGTTAAAAAATTTAAAAAATGAAATTCTTTAAGACCAAAAATTTGTTGATAAATGATATCTATAAATTTCAAAACAAATTTTTCATTATTATTTCTTGTAGGTTAAAAACGCAAAAGGATTGAACTCATTTTTTTAGCAGTTCTCAGTTACCTGGTCACGGATGTCTGTTTAAAATTTCAGCTCAATCTATTTGGCCGTTCGGCCGTATGAGCCCGGACAGACAGACAGACATTTAACATACATACATTGGACACAGTCACAACGAAACCTGATCAAGTAGCGTTATAGACTTCGTTTCGCTGCGCTCACTCGTCTAATTAATTGTTGGTGATCAGCCAGAAAAGTATTACATTTAAAAATCAATATATTTGTATTTTACTATTGATTATAATTCTAAATTATTCATAAATTGATTAGGGAGGGAAATGTTTACCACCCCTTCTCCACTATCACAAGTATAATTCCACAAATTTGAGCACTAATGTGATTATAGAGAACTAAGAATGTATACGTGTATCACATACTAGGAAAACGCTTAAGTCCCGCCGCGTTGTTGGATGAGCGTAATTGGTGAATTGAGCTGCCATGTGTTTTGCGGATTTTCTGTTGTTCTGTGAAAAAATCAGAACTTTGTTGAAATTTTTTTTTAAATTAAATCAAATTAAATAAAAAATTTACTTTTTTTTTAATTAATCGTAATTTTAAAAAAGGAAAAAATCGTAATATTGAAATTTTCATAAGAAATAATTATTCGATTACGCACAAATTTTACACGAATATATTAATTCTTAAAATTAAGGTTCTGTGAAAAAATCATTATAGTCGGATAAAGCATGTAGGAGTTATAAGTCGAAGAAATTTTTTAAAAATAGAAAAAAATCGTAAAATTGCGATTTTCATGAGAAATAATTTTTCGATTGCGCTCAAAAACGTGGCAGTTCTTAGTTCAGAGATTTCGAAGGCCTCCATAAAATTTCATCGCAATCGGAGTATCGGTTTAGCCGGAATCGTGTTAACAGACAGACAAAAATACAGAAAGAAAGAAAGAAAGAAAGAAAAAAAAAAAAAAAAAAAAAAAAACATTCCGGATTTTTTTCTCCAGTGTAGTGAAATGGAATCTTCGCTTCGCTCGCTACGCTCGCTACGCTCATCCAAATATGAAAAAGCGTCAGCTCCCTTATATATGAATAACTTTTCTGTCCGTCCTCACTCAAAAAGGAAGGGTATATTTTCGACCCGGCACCGCCACCAAAATAAGGTAAACGTTGAGTGACGTTTTAGCTTCAACAATCTGTTGATAAAGTGCCCTTTTTTCAGTACGCCACCACAGAAGTGCAAGTGTGATATAACTTCACCCGTACTACTTTGGGTATTCCCCTACCCGTCCGTGCTTGGTCTACTTATAGGCTATTGATTATTTCTGTATTTGCAAGTACTATACGGCATCCATAGAGCAGGGAGGGAAACTTCTTGCGGTGAAGAGTCGTGCCAAGTGAAATGCACTAGCTGTCATCCTCCGTCTTTGCAGTTACTTCCACATCGCAAGATAGTAAGATTCTCCACAACCAAGGTGCACTTCTACCACAACACGACTTAAAACGACCTGTTCGATTAGGACCAACGAGAACAATTAAACAAATAAACATACAATTTGTGTCTAAGAGTACAGCGGTACCGGTACTAATCAGAAGTACAATTTTGGATTGGATTATAATGAGTTTCTACCTATGATCCAAGGATGTGTCACCGAAGATAGTCCTTACACCATGGGTTTGTCCGAACTATAGGTACTGGGGTACCGAAGATAGTCCTTACACCATGGGTTTGTCCGAACTATAGGTACTGGAGTACAGAAGATAGTCCTTACACCATGGGTTTGTCCGAACTATAGGTACTGGGCAAAGTTCATAGTCCTTACACCATGTGTTTGTCCGAACTATAGGTACTGGGCAAAGTTCAAAATCAAAATCAAATTAGCACGAGAACGCCACGACTCTGCCGAAAATGTGCGTTCGAACTTTTTGATCGAACGACTTCTACATCTCTCCATCCGTCAAGAAGAACTTGTATGTGCATACTCAGAAGATTATACATAACCTATCCTCGTGCATGATTATTGATTTTCAAACCCGAGTGGTCACACAAAATTTCTAAATATTTACTAAAGGTCAAATGGTTTTCTTCGCAGGGTTCTCTTAAAGTCATTGTCGCTTAATTAAAGATCATCATCAATAATTAGACTGGTGGATCAGCGAACACTCGTTTTGGCGCTTGCAGAACACGCGTCGGTCAAGCTTTCGACTATGGATTGTAGCCTACTTGGTATGAACTAGCTCACCTTATACTTAGCTAGAACAATACTCATAACCAGGCGCTTAGATTAGTCCTTGACCCTTACGCAAAGCACCAACATGTGTGGAGATAAGCCGAATTATAATACGAATTGAGCTAGGCGCACGGTAGGCCTACTGCTCGTTGAAATCAATCTGAATACCGTCTAGCCATAGAGCCAAGCAGGCACGCCAGCCGCTGTGTTGGGTCATGAGGAACGTGCACATGCGTCAGATAACTCATACATGAAAAGTCACGCAGCTATTAAATTCAAAATGGAAATTATGTCTAGCATGTTTGTTGTGGGATTCCAGTACAGGCTTGATTGCGCTGCGTAGCGTGCTACAGCTACAATACAATACAATATAGTTTTATTTCCAAAGCTAACATACATAGTAAATCGCTTGACCCTAGTAATGCATGGGTATTTGGAAATTTTTAAATACTACATAATAATATAGTACAATACAAAATTCAAAATTCAACAAAATAACTAATTCATCTACACAATCCAGAGTAATGACAATGACGAAATGCGTCGATGCGCTTACATTTCTCTAACGAAGAACGGCACTAAAAAGAGCTAAAAATTATTTTTGCTAAATATAGCAAGTACACACTTTTGGAAAATGTTTTATCTGTTATGAATTACTTGAACCTTGTATTTTTAATTGAATCCTTTGGTCATAGTTTTTTTTTCAAACTTGTATTCCCACATTTCATGCGCCAAGAAAACCCCCTCATACAGTATTTAAAGGGGTAACAAGAATGTATTAATTCAATACATAGCGCTAACTTTCAGTTTGAGAACAGCCTCACGATGACACCTTAGAAGCAAAGTGCTAAACACTTGGTTTGAAAAGGATACACTTCGTCGAAAACCAAATGTGATGTTGAAAAGAAATTAAATTCGCTTGGGAAACTAATTTGTTACCTTTTCCGTATGACTTGTTGTGCAACTAGTATAAAGCGTATACTAATACATTATTTAATAATATCTTTAATTTTTAAGAGGGTAGAAAAATTAGGCTTCTTATAAAGAAAAAATGTAAACCTTAAAATTTTACATTTCCTGAAATGAATATATATTCTGATTCACTTCTTTGTTCCTATCAAGACTATACGTTGCCTCATTATGACTTTCTTCTATTGCCGCTTGCGCTTGGTCTATTTCTAGCAGTGTACGGTCGACGTCAGTAGCGTCTCGACGTCCGACAAGTAGGCCACAAGGCCCCCCTCCCCTCCAGCCCCTCTTCGCGTCCACACTGAGGGATTCTCCGGAACCACAACCAATACAACGGAGACATCACCATGTCTACACACAATCAAAACAAATTATATGATGGACCCCAGTTTGTACGGGAGTGAAATCCCCCAGCCATCTTCGGTTATTGTGAGTGTGAGACATAAAAGCTTTTACAGCTCCATCAAGTTTCGGCCCCGAGACGCCGGGCGTCCTGAGGGTGGGATGGACTTGTCCGCACAGGAGAGGATCCTTCATTCCATATTCTGTTTCTATCGGGGATATCGAACCACGATGCGATCCTTTCAACAAGCTCTAAAACCAACGAGAACTCACTAGTCACTGGATACAACAACCAGAACACGACGTCTCGCTGTACAAAACATTTCTATTACTAGGATGGACGCGTTGATAAGCGAGCACGTGCTATAGCTAGACCCACATTGCACATTTTTTTAAATTTTAAAATTTGCGACGTTTGCTGTCCACGGGGCCATGTTTCCAATATTATTTATTATTGCCAAGGTATTTGGGTAAAGCCGTGGGTAAACCTTTACTTTGTGGATAAAATCCACCGCCATCTACTACACTGCTTCCTCGATAGTATTTTGATTACTTCTAGGTGGCAGTGCACAGTGGCCAGAAACCTCGTGCGACTTTTCGTTGCCATGGTAACGTTACTTTAGTTAAAATGCAATTTCCATTTACACTACTTATCGGATCAAAATAAAATTAACATATTCGTGACCGGACAGACATTCTAAATGATTTGGCCACCTCAGAATTTGTCGCCGTTTAGTTTGAAAAAGAAACTTTCGATTAACTTTAATGTAACTTTGTAACTTTTTGAACGATTTTGCCACAAAACTAATGGCATTCAATCCAGATCGAAGCTTGCGGATGGTCCAAATTTCAACTCGAACCTCCGATTGAACGTTATGGCGAGACATACATACAAACAAAAAAAAACAAAAAAAAACAGTGACTATTTTTTCCGTCAGAGTCAAATGGAAACGCTCGCTTAAAAACTGATTTATTCACGCTTATGCCATTGTAACGCTTAATTTGTAATAACTAGGAAACGCTCAGTTGGACGCGTTGATAAGCGAGCACGTCCTATAGCTAGACCCACAATGCACATTTTTTTTAAATTTTAAAATTTGCGACGTTCGCTGTCCACAGGGCCATGTTTCCGATATTATTTATTATTGCCAAGGTATTTGGGAAACCCGTATGTAAATCTTTACTTTGTGGATAAAATCCACCGCCATCTAGAGGACCTTGACTCATTGGGAAAAATATTTAAACTCTTTGTTGACAAATAATAGACTGCTTCCTCGAAAGTATTTTGATTACTTCTAGGTGGCAGTGCATTAGAAACTTCGCGCGTCTTTTCGTTGCCATGGCAACGTTACTTTTGTTATAATGTAATTTCCATCTACACTACTTATCGGATCAAACTAAAATTAACATATTCGTGACCGGACGGACATTCTAAATGATTTGGCTATCTCAGATTTTGTCGCCGGTTAGTTTGAAAAAAAACTTTCGATTAACTTTAATGTAACTTTTTAACTTTTTGAACGATTTTGCCACAAAACTAATGGCATTCAATCGAGAACAAAGCTTGCGGATGGTCAAAATTTCAACTCAATCCGAGCCTCCGTTCGAACGTTATGGCGAGACATACAAACAAAAAACAAAAAAACAAAAACAAAAACAAAACGAGTGACAAATTTTTCCGGCAGAGTCAAATGGAAACGCTCGCTTCGCTCGCTTAAAAAATTTGATAGGCCTATCACAGTAAAAAATTATTTTTTACACTTCACAGGATAGGCTAATTGGATGAGCGTAGCGAGCGAAGCGAAGATTCCATTTCACTACACTGGAGAAAAAAATCAGGAATGTTTTTTTTTTGTATTTTAGACTGTTTGTTAACACGATTCCCGCTAAACCGATACTCCGATTGCGATGAAAATTTGTGGAGATCGCAATTTTACGATTTTTTTCGATTTAAAAAAAATTTCTTTGACTTATAACACCTACATGCTTTATTCGATTGTACTGATTTTTTCACAGAACCTTAATTCTATGAATTAATATGTTCGTGTAAAATTTGAGCGCAATCGAAAAATTATTTCCTTTGAAAAACGCAATTTTACGATTTTTTTTTCGATTTTTAAAATTTCTTCGACCCCTATCACACGTTACCTACACCTACCCTACATGCTTTATACGATTGTAATGATTTTTTCACAGAACCTTAATTTTATAAATTAGTATATTCGTGTGAAATTTGAGCGTAATCAAAAAAGTATTTGTTATGAAAATCGCAATTTTATGCCCTTTTTTCGTTTTTAAACAATTACGCTCATCCAACAACGCGCTTGAAAAAGCGTTTGCGAAGCTTCCTAGTAATTCCAAATGGAATAACCTACCGCACGAATATCGAAAAGAAAATTGTGTAGATAATATGATGTGATGTCTGACGTGAGGACATGCAAAGAAGTGAAATATAGTTTCACGTTGTTTCACTCAATGGTTGATCTTTTGAAATAACTTCGAGCAAATGTAAAGGGGTTGATTTTAATACAGCACTGCAAACCTAAGCTATATCCCCATATGTTTAATTAGTTTAATTTACCATTTATGAATGAAATCATAGCTCATTCCTTGACACACACAGGCAAGTTAATGTTTCATGTACTCGTATGAAGTGTCAAAAGTCAAAACAGCGTACAGTACACAGGGTCCTTACATTTGAGTCAAGTCTTGACGAAATCAATGGCGTATAGGCTAGGCGTAAGTGCAGCGGTTTTTAACGAGGATGCGAGGTATACTAGATGAGGGGTGAGAGCCCATTAGGGGCTACCTACCTAGCACACAGAACTGTACCTACCCCACAACGCGATGGAAGATCCAATTACGTAATCCATAATGAGCGCGTCGGAAATGAAGCAAGCTTTGAGCACGCGACCATGCAGCGCGCATGAGAAGGTATGGAAACAACACGAGTGCTTGTGCTTTGATCAAACGTAGATAATCTGCATCGAGGAAAGTAGAAACTAACTCGTAAACGGTTGAATATCAATTAAATCCGTTCACGAAAACGATCCCACGCGAATTTCACTTATTAGTTTCCATGCAACTTTTCGTCTTTCATTTGAAAAAAAGCGGATTCTACCAATAAATGTGCTGCTTTGAAATTGTTGAGAGGTTGTGTGAAAAAAAAAGTGTGAAAAGTTTGAAAGGTTTTGAATGCTAAATAATGGCGGTCTCCAACTAAATTAAAATAAATAGTAAACATTCTAACGTTTTGTGTAAGTATTACTAAGTAAACAAAATATAAATCATGATTTAAACGTTACAATAGTTTATGCAATTTTGACACCAGGGTGCAATGCATAGCCCACGTAAGACTACGAGGACGGTCCAAGCAATGGCTGCTAACCAAATACCAAATTTACGTTTTCGTTTTAATAAAATAATGTTGGTTGTAGGAAACTCGATATGGCAATTCCCAGATTTGACAATGGTATAATAGGATGACGATATCCTTTAAAAAAACTGACGCCCTGACAGCCCCCCCCCCCATGTCACGGCTTGATCCGACCCACCCTGCAAAACACAATTTACTGTAGACAATTCCGAAGCAAGTTAGGCGGTTTGTGTTTTTTTTTTATAAATTATGAAATAACCAGAAAAACGCCAAAGTCGTTAGACGAGTGAGCGAGTCATGTGTTGAGTACCTGGTAACATTCCCTTTCTTCCCCCTATGTTAGGCCTCCCTAGTCTATCATAGGCTAGAGTGGCGCATAATGTCCTTACAGTTGACGCGCCCTTATACCAACTAACCTCAAAACCCTATCATTTATACCATATATCAATGCAAATGTCCCCGGGTACTGAACACATGACTCGCTCACTAAACACAACACAACACTAACACATGACCCACTCGCCGCCAACTGGTGACAGTTTTTGGTCGGGTTTTGGGTCGCAATTGGCTACAATTCACTCCCTAGGACTATATAGAGAATTTTCTAAACTGCCAACTTGCAATCCCTGGTTGGATTTTTATAGTACTGAGCATGCGCACATTCGTTCTGCTCACTTCCGGTTGTAACCATGTCAGTTGGCGGCGACCCCAGTATAATACCCTGAATGTTGGAGACCCGGGTTCAAACAACGGTCGGGATAGATTGTTTATTCCTGGATTGCACTAAAAAATTATAGAACATGTTTTGGAAAACATATAGGGCCTACTATACAGTACGGTACGAAATACGTGTAAGATTGCAAAGGTTTACTGAATCTCCCAGCGAAATGTTGTGTAACCTTGAGCGCGCAAGATTCGATACACCACGGTCACTGCATGCCTTCACCGCCTGACAAACATGATTCGATAAAAATGACTTCTTGAAGAACAAAACCATTGTCGTTAAATTGAACCCTACTCATTTAGGCCTACAACCTATTTTCAATTTATTATTTCTTGTAGGTTTAAATCGCTAAGGATCGTGCTGATTTTGTTAACAGTTCTCAGTAAACTATACCGTTTTTTTATATAATTATTTTTTTAATAAAAACGTGTTATTAGATCTATTGTAAAAGCTCATCCACGAACCCATTGTTAACAATAAACAATATTCAAAACTTTATAAACATCTTAACTATGTAGGCCTACCGTTCATATTATATTGTTTTGTCAAACAAAACATTCGTTATTTCAGTAAAAACAATGGAATACATTCAGAGACAACATAATCAAAAGAACAAGCACCATCAACTTTAAAAACATTTCAAAGCCAGAAACCAGAATCAAAATTTAGGAGTAAGTTTTATAAGACATAATTCAGAATATAATTTCACCGGGGGACACGCTCGGAAGCAAAAGAGTTAAGGGCATGCCTAACTAATTTCCACAAACGAAAGAATTGTACTTTCTACCTACATCTACAATCTACAAGCATCCCTCAAGAATTAATAAAGGTAGGGCTACGGACGGGTTGTATAGCAGTTTAGCACACTATCTATTTTCAAAGGGTCGGTACAGGTTGGAAGATTTAACATGACTATTCCCCAGCCACTGGCTGGAAGTGTATTATCCTACTATCTACATATACACCACACTTTACAAGCAAAGTTTAGCCTTGCAGCTAATTTATAATCTGCCCCCCCCCCCCCCCCCCTCACTGGATCCGGGTTCATTCAAGTGCGTTCTATAACATGTTATCATCCCTTCACTCCACTTGCTGCGAGCCTGTGCGGACCTAACGTACGCATATTATACTTGAAGATGTATGCAATCTCGTTCGTTATCAATGTTGTTCTGAGTAACATAACTATTTACTAACAGTAACTTACACAAACGAACATATATTTAATATTGTGTTTAACCTTGGTTTTATAGTGGGCGACTATGGCGCTGTTATGATGGTACTATACTAGAAAGAAATTAAAAAGTTATTGTACTTATTGGTAAGAGCAATGGCCCGGACAGCCAAGGTCCCGGGTTCAATCCCCGGTGGACGGGTGGAGGCACTTTTTTAATTTCTGTCTATAGTACCATCGAGGTTTTTAAGCATATCTCGCTTCGAGGACAATTTTAGTGAATGATAGCAATTGTCGTAACAGTTTGCCCCGACTGGGAATCGAACCCAGAACGGAGAACCTCCGGCTCACCTCATCTCATCGTCATGCGAGACAACACTTTCGACTTAAACACAAACGAAAAACTATTTTTTTATCTAGCTAGTATTGCATGTTCTATTGTTTAGTCTTCAACATAGAGTGTATAAACTCAAATGTCTTCAATCCACAACACGACACTCCTAGTCCTAGTCCTAGGTTCGACTCTGCTTCACTTCAACAAAAGTTCCCTAGATTCAAAGCCAGTCATTGCCGGACAACGTTATTACGAAACGGTTCCTTGACGCACCTGGGTTCAAACTAGCGCAGGTAATTCGTCGTATCATCCAATATCATCCAGCTAACAAGACGCGAGGACATGATTTTAACCTGTAAAACAGTGTTGTGTCGTGACATTTTCACAACAATGTGCGTAGGTTTCAGTCTGGTGCGCTCGACTTCCAGATAACGATTTAAATAGTGTAGCTGTAAAGGGCCAAGATTAAAGGGGCTAAAAACCACAAAAATTATTTTTTACCACGTGATCTAGGGGAGATTGGGGTAATTAGGAACAAATTTGTGTAAGTTGACCTATGATCTCAATTTACATATAACTAGAAAAACATATTATAAATGTTTTAGTGGTATTAGATACATTGAAACATTGGCTTTCTTAATAAAATTAAATATTTTGCATTCATGTGTTATTTTAGATGCAATGATTTTTTTTCTACACGCGCATATTGTTCCTTATTACCCCAACATTTTGGGGCAATAAGGAACAAGCATTATAAGAAGCAAGGTAGGTGCATTAAAAATACATGGGGCAAATAGGAACATAAGTATTTGTAGTATAATTAAGTAGCAAAAGAATTCATCTTGATATCTTGCTTATTGACAAAGTTAGAACAGATGCAAATTGTAGTATTTTTTTAATAGCTAGAAACATGACATTACAGTTTTTTTTTTAAACTGTTATTTTTGTTTTAAAACTACACAAAGCTTCTCATAGCATGATGTTAATATTTAAAAAAAGTATTTGTATCATGAAAAATTACAAATATAGAAATTGTTATGCATGAATTACTGTTTAATAGGAAAAATATACACTTTTTAAGTGGGGGCAATAAGGAACACTTCCCTCACATTTGATTTATTAACCCAGATTTTCATCAGGGCCTACTTGTTGTGTTTTAAACTTTTCCCAAAATGATTGAATTATTTTTGGATCTGGTTCTAAATTAAATTTAGTGATCCCAATGAGCTTAATTGGGCCTAGGAAAAGATTTGCCTCTTGAATGATGTCAAAGTCATCCCTCAAGGGCCAAGCAAAGATATTACCTCTACGCTCTAGGAATTTTACTTCGATTTCCAGTGGTTGATGATTGTGGATTCTTATTACGCTACCTGCATGACGAGACATGTTTGTTCCCATTTACCCCTATGATATAGCATTACACTATATGACTCATTCCTATTTTCCCCTAGTATTCCTATTTACCCCTCATGGGTGTTCCCTTTTACCCCAAAAATTAAGTTTTTGGGGCAAATAGGAATTACCCCCTACTTTTAGGAGAGGAAAGAGATAAAAAATTACAAAAATCAAAATAAGGCACTCTCATATGTAAGCAGTAAAATAAGCATACAGTCTTTACTACAATTAATTCTTATAAGAAAGGAAAATTTGATTTTTAAAACATTGTTAGAAACATTTTACACTTTTTTTTGCAGTGACTTACAAGAGTCCTAAAAACACCAATCAAAAGTTATTGTTTTCAGTAGAATTGATTACATTATCAAAGAAGAAGGTATGTTCCTTACCAAACAATTTTTCATAAAAATTTACATCTTCAAATTTCTTAATTATAGGGCTTGTTCCCAATTACCCCAATTCCTTATTACCCCAATCTCCCCTATAGCACAATACTACACTTAAATGACCGTTTAAAAAATTGATATCTTGTAACTGTGATTTAACACGAATTTTTTAATTTTTTCGATCCAGAAATTGGCGAAAATGGGTGTTTTGGAAAATTTTCTAAATCGGCTTTTACCTGCTTCTTTTTTGGTCCACATATATACTAGAGCATAGTACCAATCTAAAATGCCCCTTTATAACATCGTGTCTTGAAACTGTGCCCAAATATACCCTCAAACACGCAAAAATATGCATTCCAAAATCACACCCCATCTTAGTAATCAGCATATTTTGACCGAACTACTTACCCAAAATACAAAACAAAATAGTATAGAGAATTTACAGAAAAGGCTGTCGAGTACGTCAATAATGGCCAATATTTTTTCGGATCAAATCATCCAAGGTCACGGGGCATAAAGATCGTCCCCATGTTATTTCTTATGGGAGATTTTTGCCGATGGAACCTAGCTCGAAAAATGTCATGTTTGACAATTTTTTGGGAGGTCATGGTGGCCCCAATAATTTTTCTGTTAATTGCTAAATTCATAGCCTAACTAGTGAGCCTGAATGAAATATTTTTTTGAGTTTAGCGGTTAAATACCCCTTTAAACCATTTCTGGAGTAGGCAAGGGGCCTTATATACCTAGTAGGCCTATCTATAGGCCTATCTATAGGCCTACCCTAAAAGAAAAGATTCCGACATATTAACATAGGCCCGCCTAACAATTAATAAACAACATGCTAAGGTTGCTGATAGTGATATCTAGTGAATAGTGAAAGTGTTGAATCGACACAAACTTCGCTCATCCGTCTGGATCCTAGCTCAGACTATGACTTCGTTCACTCACCCATAAAAAATAAAATTGTACCTAAATCTGCAATGCAAGATGCAACACTTTCCAGGTGTCAGTGAAACTGGGCATGCATTTTTAGATTACTAGGAAGCTTCGCAAACGCTTTTTCAGGCGCGTTGTTGAAAAATCGATTAAATTGCGATTTTCACCAGAAATAATTTTTCGATTACGCTCAAATTTCACACGAATATATTAATTCATAAAATTAAGGTTCTGTGAAAAAATCATTACAATCGGATAAAGCATGTCGGGTTTAAAGGGTAAGTCGAATAAATTTAAAAAATCTAAAAAAAAAATGTAAAATTGCGATTATCATGAGAAATATTTTTTTGATTCCGCTCAAATTTCACACGAATATATCAATTCATAAAATGAAGGTTCTATGAAAAAAACATTACAATCGGATAAAGCAAAAAAAAGCAAAAAATCGTAAAATTGCGATTTTCATGAAAAATAATTTTTTGCTTGCGCTCAAAAACGTGGCAGTTCTAAGTTCAGAGATTTCGAAGGCCTCCAGAAAATTTTATCGCAATTGGAGTATCGGTTTACAAAAAAAAAATCCGTATTTTTTTTTCTCCGTGTAGGCCTAGTGAAATGGAATCTTCGCTTCGCTTGCTACGCTACGCTCATCCAAAAATGCAACCCAGATATTTCATTTTAATCACTTGCCATTTCTTCCGTTTTTGCAAATATTTTGCTGGTTCGTGAGTGACAAAGTTTGTAAACCACTAGATAGCCCTAGGCCTAATAGTATGAGTAAGTTTTTTGGTGGGAGTTGGGACCGGGGGAGACGTCTAATGACGTACCGGTAATAATAGTAGTCACTGCCAATGGTCGAATTATTAGAAGGGGGTGGGGGGTGGGTGGAGGGATGGCATCCCCTAAAACAAATTAATGGGCTCAGCAATCCCCCCCAAAAAGCAATGTTGGAGTAGGCCTACCCATTTCACCAAAGGCAAAAGCTGTTCTTGCATGCATTCTTGCATGCATCATGAACACAATCAAAGTAGGGTAGCCAAGGCTACTTCTTATGTAGGTATTTGACCGTATTTCTTTATTTTGTTGGCCACAAAAGACAGTGGCGAGTGAAAAATTTTGATATAAACACAACACGATTGTGCAAGTCCAAGTAGGTTTCTATGGTGAATTGTTTGTTCCTTTTTTATAAGTGTGCACTTGACACATTTTTCTAAAATTGAAATGTGGATTAGGCCCTAGGCCTATGTATCCTAAATGGTAATTGGAAATCTCCTGTCCTGGATAGACCCTACCGTACCGTAGTAATGGGAAATATTTGTAATAAAAGTGCAACGATTAGCATCATATTCGACAATCGACACATAAATCACCTTAAAATGACCCATGTTGATGTTGACCATTTTAGTCCAATGCTCACAGGTGACTTTAGTTTAGAAATATAAGCTGTCTCTACGGTCACACAAACATAATTCAAGTTCAAGTTCTTTATTTATCTGTGGATTCATACAGGATACAAATATGGGGGTATATATAGAAACCACCTTCCCGGTGTACCGGTAACGAGATGTCAAAGATGTTTTGATTCAAGGCATCCTCCCAAAGCCAAAGAAATTCCCATTCGACCACTGATAATGTACCGGTAGTCGTACTGACCAGTGTCCAGAATGAAACCATCTATAGCAGGCCTAATAATTACTTGTAATGTGAATGTGGTCTATTCTATTCTGGGCTCGGATGTTGAGCAAGTTTGAAAGTGATTCCTTATTTTAAATAATTTTATTCGAAACATTTACTAAAAGGGGGTGATTTTGGGGACATATTTCTGTCAAAAATAAAAACGAGATTTAAAATTGTGCAGGCAATAGACTGGAATTGCCTCGTCTGGCTTCCCGAACATCTCCGGTAGCAGTAGGCCTAGACCTTTTTGACTTAATAACCCAGACGTTGAGGGAAAGATAAACAGTGAGGGGTGCAAACAAATCGAATCATTGCAAACGCTTAGCTTGACAGTGCAGCAATTTCACTTCCCATTTTGAGATGCTCACTCACTCGAACATTCTGTTATCATGTTTAGCAAAAAAAAATGGAGTAGTCTACAATAAGTAGGGATATTAAATACACAAAGGCAGGCCTAGTCCCACCTTTAAAAGACCAAAAATGAATCTAAGTACCGTAGGTAATAAAAAGTAATAAAATCTACTGTCGGCATTTCCAGGACAAACAAAGTATATTTTTGGAATCAGTGAATTAGAACTCTTTTGAGGCATGTATTTACCAATGAAAAAAATAAGTAGGGCCTCGATGTCGAGAACATCAGATTCCGAGCCAATAATAATATTATTTACCTAGTGTTTGTGCCTAGCGAAACGCAGCTTGTGGCTGTTACCCGTACTATTTATAAATTGTCCCTAATAAATATAGACCAGCTGATTTAGGCCTAGGAGGCCTGGCCCTCGTGTATTTACCTAGTTCCTACTGCAAAAAGCAGGCTTACGACGAAATTAAATTTAAAACAACGCGTGGAATGCACGACGAGAAGTGTTATTGACAATAGTGATAACATTTTCAGACAGTTCAGAACTTAGCAAGACAAAAAATATATGCCTACGATAACATAGGTATCAAGTATTGAGGAATAATAAATGAATCGTTGAATAAGTTAGAACGTTTTATTGATTGTAGCCTTGTAGGCCATACCAGAGCATAACTTGATGCCAGTCAATCAAACGATGGCATGCAAGGGCAACGCCCCCTTTAAATGCATCGGTTT
The DNA here is from genome assembly GCA_024449915.1 of Sweltsa coloradensis. Lineage (NCBI taxonomy): Eukaryota > Metazoa > Arthropoda > Insecta > Plecoptera > Chloroperlidae > Sweltsa > Sweltsa coloradensis. The sequence goes on from JAMZAV010002984.1 coordinate 52,122, forward strand.
TCTACCACATGTTTGCGGTAGGCCTACAGTAGGCCTATATGTGCCTATCAGCTAATAGGCTCCGAAGAAAAATATAAATCGAAAACCGGAACACGAAAAGTATCACTAAATTGTTGTTAAAAGGATTAAAGGAACTATCAATGCAAAACGGTCATCTGGGCCATCTAGAACTCCTATAATCACAACATTCTAGAAAAGGGTCTGCAAATTTTATGTCATTGTCACCCAGGATGTTTCTGTCATGAAAATAGTGGCAAAAAATTAGTTCATAGACTTTCAACATTATTAACCATTTTTTTTAAATAGACTGACGCGATCTTGTGAACGAACTACATACAATTGTGGCGGGAACCTTATCAGTTACTTATGTTTATACAACGTGATTTAAATTTGACAGTTCAGAGATTGACAGTCAGTATGGCTGAGCAGCCCCTCCCCAACAACGTGATTGGACCGCTGATGACACAAAACAAGCACACACTAAAACCTTATTCTAAATAATTTGATCTTACCACCTTGTTTACGAACAGGCATGTTCGTGAATGGTAAAACGAATCTTCTTCAAAAACAAGCAATTCCAAATGGGTAGTCTCTTCCACTTGCCAAGCAGTGCCGACTGAGAGAAGACAATTTTACTAACACAAACACTTCACGATTGCAGTATTTTCTACACGAAGAGATCAACTAAAACAGTCTCCGCTAGCAATGTAATTCGAACGGTTAGATAATATGTATTAACATCAAACTTCATTTAATGACAAACACTCCCGAACATAAACATCCGCAATCCCACACAATATGGCGACCCACAAGTATTCTGGCCGCCTGGCAGGTAGCGACTGATGCCATTGGTCGATGAAACGTATACGTCACAACTAACAGGTTATTGGAAAAGCAAACACTACCGCAATCTTGTATTCACAAGCAAAACTACGAGCGAAGAGCAGACGATCAAGATGGGTTTACCAGTGACACCAACTGCTTGCCTGAGCACAATCTTTATAAAAGTGTTCAAATTTTGAGTCGAAAGTTGCTTTTTAAATAAAACTTACACAAATGTCTAAGATCAGTGTCAGGGTCTCACATTCAATTATAAACGTATATTTTGTACACACAAACACAAACATATTTTGAGGTTTTAGTTTGTCATATTACTAGTTTTGGATACAGGCTTCATTAATCACAACAAAACCGAACAAAACAAACGAGAAACGACAATATTTTAGGTTATGTACGTCTAGATTTCTGTCTGAGTCTGACACAGATTTGTATTGATCCGGTGCTAACTAAACATAGGGCCTAGGCTAACAAAATACATTAGGTACTTTTGTTTTGCATGAAATGGCTCTGCAAAGAAGTAAGATAACTGGAGATCTCCCACCTGGGGTGAAGGTTTTAAACGAGGCCGATGCTACTGAATACCAATGGCAGCTAATACTGGATTGGAAACCTAGGAGTGATGTGTAAGAACATGCACAGCCCACTGCGCATTGACTAATTTATTTTCCATTTTATTTAGTTATTTATTTATTCACCCAGCTAGGCCTACCCTTTATTTTTCTGTGTTTTAGATGGCCCTTCTCTTACGGCATTGGGGTTTTGGGTGGCCTGAGTGCCTTGGCAGGTGCATACATAAACAACCACTACCGAAACAAGTTGCGATTATTCAAGTATGGTAGATTATCAAGTTACCTCCCAATAGTATTTTTTCCAACAGCACTGACTTCATTCTTCCACCATCAAATGGTTTCCAGTGATATACTTATACAGAAAACTGTTTGCCCCATTTGTGTTGAGATGCGTGCAGTAGGGATACAGTGTTTCTTTGGGATGGTGTACCCAACACTGCTGGCACCTCTGGGGAATTTCATGGTAAGTTAAAATAAAGGCTGTGGCTATTTAACCGTAGCTACGGAAAAATTACGTTATACAATTTAACCGTAGACTGTACTACGGTAACAAAAAACGCAGTGGATATTCGTACGGACAGCCGTACGACTAGTGCAAAATTATTCGTACGATCAGCCGTACGATACCACCTAACTAGGCCAATAGCCTTAAATATCACAGTGTATTGTGGCAGAGGGTACAGGGTTGCCAGATATATGAGCGCTGATGTCGCCGCGGCAACGTTTGAAGTCGCCCAAATGTCGCCCAAATCTGGCGCGGCGGCCCAAATGGGGGGGTCTGGGGGGGAACGCCCCAGAATTGCCCCGCAGGGCGTTTTTTTTTTCTTCATGTTTTTTAAAAGGTGTAAATATTGGAGAATTTAAGGGAAATATATTTATGGGTATATTTACTAGGCACAATAGATTAAACTAAAGATTAAAAACTCGATAATCAAAAGTAAAATATATTCTGTTTCTCACGTGCTGAAACGATAATCTTGTAAAATCGGAGCCACTAAAAAGTAAAATGATAAACAACACCATCAACAGTTCGACACAACTTCACGTACGCGCACGTGCAGTCAAAAAAAACTGGGCTTCTGTATAAAATATCTATCTGCTTGGCCTTCCTGCCTCACACCATTGAGCCTTCTTTAATCAATGCTCACACACACCTTCTCGACATTCCACCCCTATAGTCTTGTATCCTGATGTGACATTTAACCAAACAAACGCCGCGGGCCGGGCAAAATGTAGTCGGTTAATGAGTATTCTGTATGACTTACCTAATATTTAAATTACAACATACTATTTAACAATGGAATAATTTCTGATACACATTATTTGTGTTTAAAGCACGCTGTAGAATGAGAAATTTTTGGAAAGTTTGGATTTTTGTGAAGTAGCCCATTTCGGCGACAGGCGACTTCCGAAATATTTTGGTCGCTAAAAACATTGCTTGGTCGCCCAAACGGCGACAAATCGCCTAATGTGGCAACACTGGAGTGGTAGCGCGTCCGAATTCTATGCGATAGGTCGGCGGTTCAAATTTTCGTTTGGTCGTTTTTTTTTTTACCATTCTATTTGGGTCCACGTTTTTTTCTGCAAATGATTTCACTACATTCGGCCCCGTCGCAAACACAATTCTAGATGATAAAGCGTTTAAAAAGTGCTACGCCTAGGCCTATTTTAAGGAAAAGCCTTCTCTACACCTCGACGTGTAGGTAGGCAGCCTAAAAAGGACTTTTGTTTAAAATAGAAACGTTAAAGGTCTTGGAAGGTTTTTTGTTGTTAATAAAACAGCAAAAAAGGACGACGACAACCAAAAAGGACTTTCGTTTAAAATAGCAACGCTAAAGGTCTTGATGTTTTTTTGTTGTCACTAAAACAGCAAAAAAGGACGACGGAAGGACGACACTTTTATCACGGCGCGTCTTTATCCAATCAGAACATTGACCGTACGAATAATTTTGCACTGGTCGTACGGCTGATCGTACGAATATCCACAGCCAACAAAAAAATCTTCCAAGACCTTTAACGTTGCTATTTTAAACAAGTCCTTTTTGGTAGGCCTAAATGTCGTCGTCCTTTTTGCTGTTTTAGTAACAAAAAAATCTTCCAAGACCTTTAACGTTGCTATTTTAAACAAAAGTCCTTTTTAGGCTGCCTAGGCCTACCTACACGTCGAGGTGACCAGTGTTAAAATAGGCCTAGGCCTAGCACTTTTTGAACGTTTTTATCATCTAGAATTGTGTTTGCGACGGGGCCGAATGTAGTGAAATCATTTAGGCCTACAGAAAAAACATGGACCCAAATAGAATGGTAAAAAAAAAAACGACCAAACGAAAATTTGAACCACCGACCTTTCGCATAGAATTTGGACGCGCTACCACTCTGCCACAATGCACTGTGATATTTGAAGCTATTGGCCTAGTTAAGATCTTCGTTTTTGCTACGGACGATTTGTTATTGTTAATTTGTCCGTAGCCTACGGTTAAATAGCCACTTCCCTTCCTAAAATAAATTTGTGTTTAGAGTCTACCCACTCAGTCATATAGGCCTAACTGATTTTCAGTGGGGAACATTAAACCAAAGCGACCAAGCCAACCCTGTAGGCCCCGACGCAATCGACGAGTGAGCGATAACCAACCAAAGATCAATATTTTTTACTAGGAAAACGCTTAAGTCCCGCTGCGTGGTTGGATGAGCGTAATTGGTGCATTGAGCTGACATGTGTTATGCGGATTTTCTGTTGTTCTGTGAAAAAATCATTACTTAATTGAAGATTTTTTTTAAAAATTAATTTAAATTAAATAAAAAATAAACTCTAATTTTTAATTTTTTTAATTAATCGTCGTTTAAAAAAGAAAAAATCGTAAAATTTTGATTTTGATAAGAAATAATAATTATTCAATTGTGCTCAAATTTCACACGAATATATTAATTCATAAAATTAAGGTTCTGTGAAATTATCATTAGGCCTACAATCGGATAAAGCATGTAGGTGTTATAGACCAGGAGCTAATTCCTGTAGGAGCGATATTAACGAAATTGGCTCACCCCACTTAACATCTCAAATCTGACTTGACCACGTGTTAGTATGCACCTTATGAAACAGCCCCAGGTAGTTCGTCACTTCGAATTGTGGTATACGTTTTTTTTAGAGGCCAATTTGTTTTTGTATGTGCAATCATTGAAACACTTACTCTCTACTGTCTTAAAAAGTAGGTACATAGGCCTAACTCGGGACTCGGTTAACCGATTTTATTTTTAAAACACCGATTTGTAGGTAACTGTATGCTGTCCATATTATATACAATCAATTTTTAATAAACATATGATTTCATTGTTAAAAATTGCAGACACTGCAAAAATAGTGTAAATAATTTCACTAAAATGTGATTCAAGCATAGATTCGACACATTTTTTTGGTTGCTAGCAAGATGGCTGTACAGAGTGATTAGAGTGGTATGGAGGGAAAAGAAGGTGCCAAGAGATTGGGAGAAAGGGGTGATTGTCCCAATATACAAGAAGGGTGATCGAAAAAAATGTAGTAACTACAGGGGGATCACTTTACTATGTCACACAGCAAAGATTTATGAAAGGATTGTTGACAGAAGAATAAGGGAAGAGGTTGATCACATGTTGAATGAGGAACAATACGGTTTTAGAATGGGGAGATCCACAATAGATCCTATATTCATACTTAGACAGGCCATGGAAAAGAGTTGGGAGCTGGGTAAAAAAATGAGTATGGTCTTCCTAGACATCGAGAAGGCTTATGATAGTGTGCCAAGGAATGTAGTGTGGGAAAGCTTGGAAAGAAAAGGGGTGGACAAAGGACTGATAGACAGGGTTAGAGGTATGTACATAGTATGTGAAAGCTGTGTAAAAAACACAGTTTGGGCTGTCAGGGTGGTTTCAAATAACACAAGGACTGAGGCAGGGAAGTGTGCTGTCACCACTGCTATTTATAATAGTGATGGATGACATCCACAACAAAGTAAAGATGGAGGGAACGGAAGAGGTAGAGGTTATGCTGTTTGCCGATGATTTCGTGGCATGGTCGGAGTATGAGGAGGTACTCCAGAGGTACACAGACTTGTGGAAGAGGCACATTGAAGAGGCCGGCATGAAGATAAGTGTGATCAAGAGCAAGGTTGTTACTATGCCAGGAGAAGGAGATGTAAGGAACTACCATGCAGAGATCAAGATTGGAGCAGAAACCCTGGAGGTGGTGGAGAGTTTTGGATACCTAGGAAGTGAAATAATGGCAAGCGGGAAGATAAAAAAGGAAATCACTAACAGAATCCAAAAGGCCAGCAACTTCTACCAGTGCGTAAAGGGTTGGTGTGCGATAGGGAAATACCTATACAGTGCAAGATGACACTATACAAGACCTACTTCATACCGATCCTCACATATGCGGCAGAAACCTGGACTATGGATGGGTGACAGAGAAGAAAGCCAAATTCAGGCGGCGGAGATGAGATTCCTGAGGAGCACAGTGGGCAAGACAAGAAGAGATAGAATTAGTAATACAAACATCAGAGAGATGCTTGGGGTGGAGAAGTTAGGTGACAGGATGGGAAGGACACGTCTGAGATGGTTTGGGCATATGAAACGAATGACGGAAGAGAGGATGCCCAGGAGAATGTATGAGAAAAGAATCGAAGGAAGAAGAAGAAGGGGGAGACCAAGGAAGAGATGGAAGGAGACCATAGCAAGAGACCTATATAATAGAGGAGAGAGCTGGGAGGATGTAGCAGAGACTCGATTGTGGGAGGATAGAAAGAAGTGGAAGAATTTGGTCGCGAAACCCAAGCTGACCCTGCCAGAAGCAGGAAACGGCGATGGATAATGATGATGATGATTTAAAAAATATTCATGAACTAAACTAATAAATGTATAGATTTTTTGGAGTTTTAGATGATACGCGTTGAAGGATGAGCATTTTCAGTGGATTGAGCGCTATTTAACTAGGATTTTAATCCAACTTCATTTTGTCATTAGGTTAGCATAGAATTATATTTTGAAAGTAATTTCAACCAACAATACAAGCAAATGGTAAAATATAATGATACTAACAATGTATTTCGAAGATATTTTTCATACTAATAGTTAATTTTACATTTTCAGTTTCAAAAGTGGAAAGTGCTCTTTTCACGTGATAAATTTATTTGGTTGTACTTAAATTCTTTGAAAGTTTAATATTAGAGATTTTAAAGGTTCTCTGAAAATTTCATCCAATTTGTAGCAGTCGTTTGTCCTGGAAAGCGAAAAACGAACTATAAAGTGTACAAATAATAGAAAAATATCTTAAAATTGATATTTGATGACATCTTTACTTGTTTTGCAATAAATTACCTGTCATGTTGTAATATTTTATTTTTTTTAATTATTTTTTTTTTATACAAGATAACTCTTTTTTAACAATGCAGTGGAACTTAACAGGGACCCAAAGTAACAGTTCGATTTTTTCTAATTTATGTTTTAGTGAAAGAGCGGAAAATTCCTAACTATTTATTATTTTCTTTAAATGATTTCACACCATTCTCCTAGTTATTAACAAACTTTTGAAGGCTAATTGTTATTCAACTTCACTAATCTATTAATCTATCAGTTACAATAATTTCGCTTAGGCACATAACGTTTCGAAATTATTGGCATGATGTTATTAAAGTGGGAACATCTTAGGCCAATCGGTAGACATTAAGGTAGGCCTATACATAATTACACATAGGACTTAAGAAGATATTTTTTTAAAGTGTAATTAATTGGGAAATTAATCAATAGGAAGTCTCCTTAACTTTTTTCTAATTTTTTTCTAATTCTTCATTGTCTAAAAATAACGTTAACATTTTTTTTATAATTCTATCTTAATTTTTTAGTTTTTTTTTCATCAGTCAAAGTTTAGCACGTTTGAATGCGCGCCAAAACGACTGGCTGCCGGCTGCCTGCCCGTGTACGTCACGTTCCGGTAATCGCCCGAGAGGGCGGACAACAGTCACGTGCAGCCCATATAAACATCATCGTTTTGCCAAACGGCGCCGGTGATTATCCCACATGATTCGCGTATTTGAAATTAACATTTTATTCAGACTGTTTTTATGTATATTATTCTATTTTCTCTGATTATTAAAATATTGACAGTGTTAGTGTGGGATCGTGGAAACTGTACTCATATGGCAAAAGGCCTACTCCTATTGAGTTGATAGAATTACTGGGGAATTGAATATAACGACAAAGCTCTGTATTAAAATATATATTTATTATTTTATTTACCCTATAGTATATATAAAACCAAATATTCTATTTCAATCAATTTAAAAATCTTAATCTATACCAGCAATACCCGTCCCATAGGCCTACTGCAAAATTAATGTTATAAAAATAAAAAATAAACAAACACGTTTTTTAATGATTTACTAGGGTGCTTGATTCTGTTCTACGTGCCCCACTCATACACTGTTAGTGTTATGTGTAGTATAGCTTATGATGATATTTGTTTGTTTCTAACGTAGGTCTACATTGCAAAGTGTACATTACAATAAAATAAATTAGTGAACCATCTGCATAAAATAAGACAATTTATACCAAAGACACATAAAATAATATTACAGACGCATATTAATTTTTTCGATTCTTCAATCATCACAGTAGGCCTATCCACCAAAAATGTGATATGAGAAAATTAAAATATGGGACAAATAATCCGGACAATATAAAATTAACCAACCGAATTAAATAATCACGGAAAGCGTAGCAAATGTATAGGGTAATGCTTTTATCACCAACAGTGTTGATTGTTCGTTCGTTCGTCTGCACTAGCATAATATCTATAAGACTAGGCCTATAACTGATGGTATTTTGCGTGTAATAATTTAGTGGCATTCCGCATTAGGCCTTCGTTATTGTAAACGTCAACGGGTCACAGCGACAAACAAGCCCATTAGCAACATTCCTTTCAACATTATATCATTTTGGCCTGGTGTGTTATAGGCCTACACAGCTGGTTTAGGTTACCACTAATTAGTAATTATTTTACCACTGTGATTTAAACGTGTTTATACATCTTAAAGGCAGCCGAAGCATTTTAAAAGGGTAATTATAATTTGTGTATGTTAATACAACACAGGGTCTAATTGACACTTTTATTATGGAGCATTTTTACAGCGAATTTGACTCATTAATAACTCAATTGTTTTCACGCAACCACGTAAAATGACTTAATTCATGATAAATTTTGCATATAATATTGTTTAAATTATGTGTAGGTCTGAAATCATCATAATTATATATGAATAATTATTAGGGCCTAGTGATTATTTTCGTTTGGCTAGCATTTTGTAAAAACGCTTCTGTCCAATTTTATTTCGTGAGTAGAAGAAAAATGCAATCAAACCTGTCTTGTACATTTTAATAAGTTTTAGTTATCCACAAAACAAAACTCCGCAAAGCTTTAAAACAACTGCCACAACATTGGAATTTTTGCAATTTTAATTCTTATGCTCTGTATTAAAATATTCATTGATGAAAAGTAAAAAATGTCACCTTGCTAGATACGGTACCTAGTAATAGGAAATAATAATTATAGCCACTTTGTGTAGGCCGTATGCGTGCATATTAATAGTTAAACCCAGTATTTATTTTGTATTTGTAGCTGTTGAGTAAATAAATTACGCAACTGAGAAAAATAAGTAGGCCTACTGTAAAGTCTTAACAAACAATTTTTAACTTATGATCAAGTGCCTCAATAAGCCTTCACTAGACGATTTGTTTAGTTAAATGTTTCACAAAATTCACTTAGATCACGTTATGAACTAGTATAACTGCGTTGTTATGAATGTCAAACTAGTACAAAATATGTAGAACATGCAGGAGCTTCAAGTAGAGCAAGTTTTATATTTAATAATTGTCTCAAACGATATAAATAATACATCCAAAACACTTCTGCGCCCTCTACGCGGCGAGCCTCAGCCGGCATTACCGGAACGTGACGTAGAATCACGGCCGACCAATCAGGTGGCGTTCCCAGGGCACGAGAAATATTTTGAATTTTGCGATATTTTAAAGTGATGTACATCATGAAATAAATTTTTCCCAGCGGAAAAGTGGATATATTTAGAATGCAGAGCAAAATCTACGTTTAATGGCACTATTTATTTTGCGATTCCAGACGAAGGAGACTTCGCTATTAGCTAGCTCAAATACTTTTTCGGATATTTATTCTTGTTCAATGGGCTTGATTTGATACCAATGTCGACAGTGTAGTCTCTTAATTCAATGTATGTTTTGGTTAATTTATTAATTAATTTAATTAATCCAATTAATAAGAAAGTTACAGGATCGCAACTTGGGGCCATCTATTTCTTCTATCTAATTCGTATGCTTTCTTCTAGATTTGCGCGATTGTTAGGCTTAAAGCCGCCTCTATCCTTGGAACAACGGTTCCAATTGGCCAAACAATGGAACATTTTTGCGAGATAATCATACAATCCTATCATAGTCAAACCACTTTAAAGTACAATATATAAATATTACAACTTGACAGGTAGGCCTAATTTATTGCAAAACAAGTAAAGATGTGTCATCAAATATCAATTTTAAGATATTTTTCTATTATTTGTACACTTTATAGTTCGTTTTTTAAGTGCAACCAAATAAATTTATCACGTGAAAAGAGCACTTTTCCACTTTTGAAACTGAAAATCCTGTAAAATTAACTATTATGAAAAATGTCTTCGAAATACATTGTTAGTATCATTATATTTTACCATTTGCTTGTATTGTTGGTTGAAATTACTTTCAAAATATAATTCTATGCTAACAATGACGAAATGAAGTTGGATTAAAAACCTAGTTAAATAGCGCTCAATCTACTGAAAATGCTCATCCTTCAACGCGTATCATCTAAAACTCCAAAAAATCTATACATTTTATTAGTTTAGTTCATGAATATATTTTTTAAATCATAATCAAGTATAAAAACATCTTGCTAGCAACCAAAAAAATGTGTCGAATCTATGCTTGAATCACATTTTAGTGAAATTATTTACACTATTTTTGCCCTGTCTGCAATTTTTAACAACGAAATCATATGTTTATTAAAAATTGATTGTATATAATATGGACAGCATACAGTTACCTACAAATCGGTGTTTTAAAAATAAAATCGGTTAACCGAGTCCCGAGTTATGTACGGTATCTACTTTTTAAGACAGTAGAGAGTAAGTGTTTCAATGATTGCACATTCAAAAACAAAATGGCCTCTAAAAAAAAAACGTATACCACAATTCGAAGTGACGAACTACCTGGGGCTGTTTCATAAGGTGCATACTAACACGTGGTCAAGTCAGATTTGAGATGTTAAATGGGGTGAACGAAAAAAAAATCCACAGGGTCTGGCTCCTGGTCTATTATAAGTCAAAGAATTGTTTAAACTAGGAAAACGCTTAAGTCCCGCCGCGTTGTTGGATGAGCGTATTGGTGCATTGAGCTGCCATGTGTTATGCGGATTTTCTGTTGTTCTGTGAAAAAATTATTACTAAGTTCAAATTTTTTAAATTAAATTAAATTTAATAAAAAATAAACTTAAATTTTAAATTTTTTTAATTAATCGTAATTTTAAAAAAAAGAAAAAATCAAAAAATTGGGATTTTTATAAGAAATAATTATTCGATTGCGCTCAAATTTCACACGAATATATAAATTAATAAAATTAAGGTTCTGTGAAAAACTTATTACAATAGGATCAAGCATGTAGGTGTAATAAGTAAAAAAATTGTTTTAAAAAAGAAAAAACCCACAAAGTTTCTATTATCATTAGAAATAATTTTTCGATTGTGCTCAAATTTCACACGAATATATCTTAATTCATAAAATTAAGGTTCTGTGAAAAAATCATTAAAATCGGATAAAGCATGTAGATTGTAGATAAGTAAAATAAATTTTCAAAAAATCGAAAAAAATCGTAAAATTGCAATTTTTATGAGAAATAATTTTTCGATGGCGCTCAAAAACGTGGCAGTTCTAAGTTCAGAGATTTTGAAGGCCTCCATAAAATTTTATCGCAATTGGAGTATCGGTTTAGCCGTAATCGTGCTAACAAACAGACAAAAATACAGAAAGAAAGAAAAAAAAAACATTCCGGATTTTTTTCTCCAGTGTAGTGAAATGGAATCTTCGCTTCGCTCGCTACGCTCATCTAACAAAGAAAAAACCCATAAACTTTTGATTTTCTTGAGAAATAATTTTTCGATCGCGCTCAAATTTCACACGAGTACCTTAATTCATAAAATTAAGGTTGTGTCAAAAAATCATTAAAATCGGACAAAGCATAGGTGTTATAAGTCGAAGAAATTTTCAAAAAATCGAAAAAAATCGAAAAATTGCGATTTTCATGAGAAATAATTTTCCGATTGCGCTCAAAAACGTGGCAGTTCTTCGCTCAGAGATTTCGAAGGTCTCCATAAAATTTCATTTTCGTTAACAGACAGAC